>JAQGAK010000223.1:0-112827 GCA_034696945.1 Lipothrix lubbocki
CAAAACTAGTAGGTAGGAAAAGACAAGGAAATTAGAACAAGTTTATTTCCTTTCCGAAAAGATTTCTTCCCTCTTGTTTTCCCATTTCCCTCCAGGCCAAATACTACACTGTACGTCTTAAATTATTGAATAGTTTTCCACTAAATGCGGATGATTTCTTGTTGCCGGAGGAGGAGACCGACAAGTGTGCTGCCTGCATATTTAAAGAATATTTTAAGTCTATGCAGAATATTATGCAGTATAGTTATTATTTTTGTAATATTGTATGATTGTATGTGTATAACCTCTCTTGTGTGTATATTTCATATGCCATTATCAACTCCCCCAATTGGATTTCATTTATTTGTTAGCTTTTTATTGTACATACGTACACATAGCTATCTAGTGCTATATTCGTCCTCCTCCGCTTCCTAAACTTTGCTTGTTAACCTACTTTTAAGCTTTGGAGTTGTTGTTGTTATGCTGTAGAGTCGGATTTTTGAATTTCTTTGTAGTTTTCGGCAAAAGGAAAAAACTTTCTGGCTTGATGGCAACAAATTGATAATTTTCGTTGCGACGAAATGAAACTACTACTTCTTCCTTTTAGGTTTGCGTTTCTTTTGGTTTGCTTATTCTGTCCTTTGCTGTACTTCTTCCCTTTTTTGCCTTGCTTCCCAATTCCTGCCTTCACTTGCTTCCCTTATTCCATCATTGATTTGCTTCCTTATTCCTTCCGGGACTTGCCCTGCTTATTGCTTCCTACGCTTTCCTTCCTACTTTCTTCCATCCATTTCCCTTCGCTTCCTCACACAAAATGTATCACTCTGACATTTTCCAGAGGGTCCCAGAAAAAAATTCAATTTGAAACTTCTGGTACTAGAAATCAATATTTTTTAAGATTGTTATTATTATATAATGCACGCGAAGTCTCAAGTTGGGTCTTACAAGTCCCGCGCACTTGTTTAATTCTCATATGTGACATGGTTGCTGGCGTAAATAAAAGTTGATTTCCAACTATAAACGTTGTACGTAGCTAAACATCAATTTACTTAGAGTTATTTTTATCTCGATTGCCATCATCGTCATTACAAATAAAAAGTACGCACTTCAGCAGAGCCATAGCTCAAAAACTTTTGCACTCAAGTAGGCCAGTCTGTTATAGTGTCAATAAGTTCTGCATGCATATCAAAATATATAGTTCAGTACTTACACACCAAACATAGCTTCAAAACTCATTCAAAAAGAGTGTCAGTACATATGCATTATGACTTTAGTATTACAAATAAAATTCCTCCCTTTCCACCAGGCTGAATATATATCTGCTCAATCATTTTCTCCTTCGTCGACGATCGAACAACTCAATTTAGTCAGAACCTTATTTTTACTACAAGGAACCTCGGGCGACAGCAGTTATTCCGTTATTTTGAGCACCAGCAATCTTCGTACCATACGTATGAATGTACACAAATAGACTATTATTATTAAGGTGCATGGAATAAATATCCAAAGTGAAAATTGTACGTCTCACATAGTATTGCTTATATGTACAGATATTTGAGCTTGCAGCATCTGATACTGGAAAGGGGCAAGAAGGCTGTATTCTTATAACATCAACAAAAACATTGTATGTATCAACCTTTATGTAACTAGGTATATGTTGTAAAAACAATAATACCAAAAGATTGTGCTGCAACAACAAAAGGTCCCAGTGTTGATTGTTTACATTCCAAACGATGCTGCGAGAGCAAATACAAACATTAGTGAGACTCGGATGTTTTGACCGGTGTTTTGTAACGAAGTGTTAGCAGTGTTGGTTCTTTAAAGAAAAATAAAGGTATGGATTTCTTAAAGCAACATCCAGCGAAATTCGAGCTTCAAGTTCCTCTTTGGAACTAAAATTCCAAGTATATCACACCGTTTATAATGCATTAATGTTTCCAAGAGGTTAATAAGACTATACGACGAAGTATATAAAGCTTAAAAAACTTGGAGTTTAGACGAAAGTAAATGTGAAGTAGATACGGTCCTCATACGTTTTTGGGCGTTTTGGATTGTGTAAAATGAAATAGTGTTTGAAATAAAATCTTTAAAAAGTGGCATGAAAACAGCCGAAGGAAGTTCT
This sequence comes from Lipothrix lubbocki, assembly GCA_034696945.1. Taxonomy (NCBI): domain Eukaryota; kingdom Metazoa; phylum Arthropoda; class Collembola; order Symphypleona; family Sminthuridae; genus Lipothrix; species Lipothrix lubbocki. Next base: position 2,102 of record JAQGAK010000223.1, read on the forward strand.
ATAACTAGTACTTGTAGCTCCTCATCGCCCCAGGGTTGCCGTCGAGGACGACAAGAGGAAGCATCTTGGTTAAATTGCTTGACTATTGCTGAACGCGGGTAAATCCTTTATTTGAACTGTAAAAAGGAGTCGTTGAATTGAAGAATTAAATTGAAAAAGAGTATCATGATCCCGTACTTATGCAATGTTTTCTCGGGGCACATATCAAAGAGATATTTTCCTTCAACTGATCCGTCCCGTCTTAACCCTGTAACTACTTGTACGTGGATTTACAGGGTAAATTTCAAGAGCTCACCGTAGTAGCAGCATTGGGCCTTTTTTATTTTTCTATAATATACTTATATATTGAGTATTTGTGTGTGTGAGAGAGGGAAGTCGGAATCTGGAGCTTAGGATATATGTGAAGAAAATGTGATAGAAATATTGGACATGGAAACAAGCTGGAGTCGATCGTTAAATCCGAGTTATTTGTTACAGTCGAGGGAACCAAAACAAATTCACTCGAAAATTCTCTCTTAAACTTTTCTGTTTACGGTTCCCTTGTTTCAGAGGTGACACTATACAAAATAAACAGATCAAAGTCTTGCCAAACTCTCTTGATTTTCAGCCTCCAGTTTACTCTTGCCGATGGATGATGATGCACTAAATTTCCAGAATTTCATGAAAACTTTGTTTCCTAATCGACACGCTCTGATTTCAGTGAGCTGCGCTGTAATCTTTATTGACCGTTTTTCCGTCTATGACTATTGCTCTTAAATTCATCATCTCGTCATTCCGTGGATTTCCTTGTTGATACAATTGATGAATTAATCTATTTACGGTACTCTTTTAAAATAATTTGTTTAGGTTAGTAGAAACTGAAATTATTTTTTACATTTACTTTAATTTAAATTAATTACAATTTAAAAGGAAGCACCACAATACAACCAGGATTTATATTACCTAGTTATCTCTATATAATTGAGTAGAGTTTAAATAAACTATACCCCGCTTCAAATACTCAAAGTCTCCAACATTTGGAACACTGTCCTATATTCACGGATGACGAGCAAGAATAATCTCATTTCAGTGTTATCGTTAAGGTGAGCGGAAAGAACCAATACCTGCGGCTTCTTTCCCAGACCTTGCAATAACACCTTGTACAGTCCCTACTTCACTCTCACTCACTCCCTTTACCCCAAGAGTGATTCTCAACTGTGGGAATTAATTCAAAGCACACAGCACAAGTACACTGGTTTTTCTCTATAGTATTTTCCCGGCGTATAATTTGTCGGCAAGGGATCCCAAAGTACCAACTTCTTATTGTACGACAGTGGAAACGCCCAAAACTTTACAGTGAAAAAGTTCCAAGTTTCTTCTTAGCACAGAGTTCTCACTTTTATAGGTGTTGATATTAGTGCAAAGTGGATTTTGGTACTTTAAGACATTAGTAAAATACAACGATGGAACTTTGGGATCCTTCACTGCCTTTATGATATTCGCTTATTACACCGTACCTTTACTACTAATAATATACAATATACCAACCCACACATGTATTATAGGAGCTTTTGCTTGGCATTCTCCAAACTACGAATCTATTAAACTTTGTAATAATATCAAGTCTGTATATAGTTTTTGAAGCATACCTACATATATCTGTACTTGAATATAGTACTACAGTCAAAATTGCAAAGTTACTTTTAGGTCTATTCCATTCTCAGTATATAGGTTACCATGGTAACGACCATCAATGTACATTTTATAAACAGAACAAGGTACAGCAGAGGATATAGCAAATACAGTCATAAACAGTGTACAAGGTAACGTAGAAGATAGAAGGACATAGACGAAAGAAAATATAACCAGTCTTCTTGTTGAAGAAAATCTTATGGCGAAGCAAGCCGCCACTACTACTTTTGCTGCCGTAACATTAAGAATACGACCATATAGTTAAGACTCTCACCACAAGCCCTTGAAACCAAATCCGGGTGCATGTAAATGGAAACGCTTAAGGAGACCAACCACTTCTTCTTAATACTTTACTGGAACTTGGAGATATAATGCTGTAGGTACTAGACACGGATATGTTGAATACAACGATGATACACATCGCTATTTTATACACGTTCAATACCGACAGACACTAATGTACACCGTGTCTTGAGCTTATAATTTCTAGTCTGGAAAGTGTGATAGACCTGTTATATCAAAGTGAGAACTTACACAAGAAACTCTTATGTTGTTGTACGTATGCTTGAAAGTTACTACTACTACTAAAGATAGAAAGGAAAGCAGATGTTTTTTGTGTACACTTCCCGCAAGCAAGTGTTACTACTGTAAGGATAGGAAAAAAGATAGGGGCTGTATAAAAAACTAATGCTACTACCACAATAGGCAAAATCTTGTCTCAATTAAACTTCTTCCTTGTCTTTTTGTGCTAAATAGTGTAAGAATGTTGCTCAATACTGCATATAAATGGGCAATTTACAGAATGCAGAACGATATACGCTATACAGTGGCTTACTGGAACAACGATTATAGTACAACTGGTTGTTAAGGTAATTAACCACAAGTATTATGTTGCTTCCGCCTTTTATTGATTAATATTCTGTAGAGCTATACAGAGATTTTTCTTCATATTCTAATTCTGCGTTCCCTTCATTGGTTCCTCGTTATAGTTGTTTTAAGTTTGATTCCTGTTTGACGCTTGAAACTGTAATTTTAACTGTCTAACTTTCTACATGGAACAAATTGAACAACGTGGCTCCGTCTGTATACAACCCACAATACAACAAAGAAATGATGAATAGATTTCTATGAAACAGATGTGATGAGCAAGAGATTTCGAATACATTTATTAGTAGTGCTTCTAAGAATTTATTAGTTTTGGAAATTAAAACCCCATATATCCTCTTATTGTCATGGAACCCAGCTGGAAATATCAGTATTAGGGCAATGTTCAGAGATGAATTTGAAGGAACGTCAAATAATAGTCGCTCTCGTAAGTTCGACCGCGTCACCCATCTGCAGAATGAGTTCACCGGCATTAGGGAACTAAGGCTGGCCATAAGTAGTTTTGTTACAAAGGAAGTTGATAGTAGGTGAAACTAGTAGCAGTCGTGGTATTATACCACTAGCATAAGTAGAAGAGTAGCAATATTGTAGGTAGCTCTCTGCCTCATTTACCACCAGAGAAGCAACCGAATTCGAGGGAAACAAGCACGCTTCATCGGCTCTTCATACTCCACGCCTTTCTCCACAGTCACTGTACAGACTGGGAAGGCTTACCACTGTTATGTAACATGAAGATGGAATAAATTGTATGTGTTTATAGGTAACTAAATGGAAATGTCAATTCGAGCTCAAGATCCAAAACTTTTTGTACGGCAGGATCTATCGGGACTCTGATGGGAATGGGGACAGAAGTTGAGCAACAAATAATAATATATAAAGGGATTTGTAGATTCACGCACATTGACAGTATATAATTAGTCATTGTGATTTGGTTTGCTGCTTGCTTAATAGCTACTTGATGTTAATGCCATTTATATGTGCTTATTACCGTCTCCCTTTTCCTCTCCAAACAGCCCTATAATAAATGTAACCGAATTTTACTCTCCGTATCATTGAAGTATCTTTCCTCTTACTTATCGTTTATGTATATAATTATTCACCTGCAAACCGAATATTTAGATTTCAATGTGCTATTCCTTGTTTGCGTTAGTATTGTGGTTAGAACTTAACTTTACCTAGTTAGTTTACTTCATTATTTTATTATTTTGATTTTATAGCTTATGTTCGAAATAACTTCAAGTACATTATTTTAGTTTAAGATAATACAACTATAAACGATTTTGTTGGATAACGAGCTAAATGGCACGAATATGCCTCGTTTGAAAGTAAGCAATTTAAGATACTTGGAAATACGATGGTCAGATCCCGTGTCTTAGTAGCAAAGACCCACAGAAACAAGATGAAAATATTACATACATTGCCTGTCGGTACTTGAGGTAAGACCGTTAACGCTGCTATTGCATTTGTTAGTGAAGCCTGGAGCACACTTGCGCACTCAAATATATGGATCATGTTCTTCTAACAAATATTGGTTTACGACGAAAACCTCGTAGCAAGGATTAAAGTAATGTGGATGGAAAATATGTACAAATGTGACTTCAGAGGATTGGGCAAAACAGCCGAGTTCTCAACTATCTTGGGACAAGACACATTTGTTTTATGTCCTAGCCCCGCTCACAGCTTCCTACCTCCAATGTATTCATGTGTGTATGTACCATCAGGTCATATATACACCTCTCATATAAATGTCATCATACAAATATGTATATCCGTACGCATACTGAGTGTGTACGGGAGCTGCAAGTACAACCCACAAACACAAGCTAGGGTTTGCTTATGTCTTCGTTGTATGTACTCCAGTATCCCTTGATATTGTCAAAATGTTATTCCGTGGTAAGTATAATGGGCATTAAGTAGATACCTAGGTAGGTAGATACTTGTACTGTAACTTATCGGTATGCACGGTATTTTGTCTATAATATATTTAGGTATTTGAATGTAATATAAACAGTACATGTGTACGATGGCGAAATTTTAGTATAATGCAATATGTGAATGCAATAGTGAATGTATAGCACACGGCATACTCAAACCAAAACATACACGAGCGTGAAGAGATGACAAGTCCGCTGGCAGTTGCCTTAATGGTAGAGAGATTGGACACCTCATGTATCATAGAAAACCGGAAACAAATTGTGTCAGGGCAAATTGAAACGGCCACCTAGCTTCTCGCATCTCCTCGCAAGAACAAACATGCAAATTGTTCTCATTTCTCTTCATCTGCCTCGCTATATATTTTCACATTTAAATACAAATGAAAGCACATGGGAAAAGTCTGGGAAATTCATCTTCAAGCTCGGAACACATATGCAAGGAGCTACTCCAAGTACATTCAGCATTGCATTCCGTCTACAGAACTTATCGATTACAACGCATTGCATACCATAAATCTACATATATCAGTGGGACACACTGAAATTCCACTAGGCGTAACTTTTTTTACCTTGTTTCGTCGTGGTATTTGGTAAACATGGTAGTAGTAAAAAGCTGGTCCTTGAGTAACACAGCTACATAGTAGTCTTAAGTAAATGGCTTTAGTCAGATGTGTAGCCATGGAAAAATAAAATACTTTGGGATATTTCATAAACAAGATTTTTTAGAAAGAAATTCCCTAGCCTAATAATGCATTAATATAAGCCCATTCCACAGAATATGGACTTTTGTATAGTATCTAAAAATTATGATGTTTCCTTTCTGGAAATAAAACTGTGCTTTCATGACTTCCTTGGAGTTTGTAAAACGAATAAAAGCTAAAAAAAAATGAAAAATAGCAAAGTACATGGACTTTGTTATAAAAAGTAAATGGGTTTATATGAATACATACAGAGAAAGTAATATAAAATCATAGAGAACTTAATATGAAAAAATAAAAAATATCGTAATGTAGACATCAAGAAGAAATATAATGAAATAGCAAATACAGCAATAAATATACAATTATATACAATTTTTTCATATATTTATATACTTAGGAATTAGCAAAAGCAGCTTGCATTTGTTTCACCGTCGTCGTCTGCGTGAGCAATCCTCCGGACTGAAAGTGATTTGAAAGGGAGAAACGGGAGAGAATGGAATTGTGAGGAGAGAAAAATAACCAAGTTTTCCTTCCATAATTCATTTCCTTCCTCACACTGCAACGGCTACAAGAAGAAGGACTTCCAAGAACACATACACCGACAACTCCAGTAGTAAGGAAGGAGCAAAAGAAGAATTCACCAACTTCCATGATTACTTCCTTTGCTCGCCACCAACATATATATACTCTTTTTGTCTTTTTTCTTGAACATGAGAGCTCCGCGGAGAAAGGGAAAGTTATTGAGGTTGTGTGTGTGTCTGTAAAGAAAGCATGTGGGCATTGAAAAAGTTGGGCGACGCTTCGCATATGTATTCCTGATTTTAAACCAAAGTCGAGCGAGTATCCACCAGCAAGGATAAAAGCCACATGTACATACCCAAAAGTCACACAGGCCTCTCATCCACTAAAGCTTAACATTGTCTTACCGCAGAGACGAAGGAAGTGCTTCGGGGGGTGTAGGATAGTAGATACAAAGAAAGAAAAAAGCACATGCACATTATACTTTCTGAAGAGTGAGTTTACTTGTCTTCCCTTACGTGTTGTATGCTTTACGTTCGCATTTACATCTTTGTATTTTTTCCTATTATGCCTCTTTTTTACCAACTAAACCATATGCTTTCTCCGCACTCTAAATCCACATAAGTTTGGGCCCCTGGCCTTCTGTTTTTACACCAAACCACCCATTAGAATTTATTAGAAATTAAAAATGAAGTCCATTACCAAGTATTAAAAAGTCCTAATGCATTACAACTACAGTATTAATTTTTACATGGAGCTACCGTAAAATATGCGAATAAATAGAAAAAACTGGTAATACATTATAAAATATTGTCTATATATGTAGTGTGACAATCCTACGATTTCGCCTTCACTGTCCACAACTTCAACAAAACAAAATGCGTAACAAAACAGAAAAATCAGCAAAATCAATGGACCTAAAAAGCGCCAAAAGCCGTTCGAAAAGAGGATGTACTCGAAGCATTACTAAATCCTTTTCCAGGACGTAGCTGGTCTTATTTTCCGTACGAGTATACTCTCAATATGTGGGTACTATGTAGTATGTTTAATATATGCTTACTTAGTGAGATATATGTGGGCCACTTGAAAAAATAGAAGGAAGAAAAAGAAGACAGGAAGCTGGCCTAAATTCCTTCTCCCGTTCCTCCTTCTACTCCGTCGACGATGTCCGTCTCTATATATGATGATATGATTATGGCGATAAAAAAGGTAAAACGGGTGGTTGGGAAAAAGAAAAGTTAAGGGGAAGCTTTGCTACTACGAAGGGTAAAAAACTACTACATGAAGAAATATGTGACATTTATTAATGCTTGCAATATGACGGCTTTCATTTCAATATATATCCTCAAAATTCTTTCTTGGCATTTATGTCTAAACCCGAGAAATTCTATTTCACCGCTACTTCATACGAAATATCTATACATATACAAGGTAAAATTTGTATGTGCTTTTAAAAAACGAAAATTGCTTCTTCTTTGGACGTAGTTTTTAAATCAAATACTTGCTGATTTGATAACCTAAAATGCGTGTAATGCCTATTAACACCACTGCTCATACACCAAACCTTATATAATGTATAGGTTTCGTTTAACCAACCCCAACATTAAATAAATCCAAAAATCTTTTTATTCAAAACAAGTTTTAGTTTTTCTGCATCAATTTTCTGACCAAAGTAACTTATTGACAGTGAGCATATGTATGTAAGTAAATGTCATATAACTTTCATTTCGGAGCTGACAAATGTACATGAATTAGAAAAAGATGACGATCACCGATCTGTGTGCTTCATAGATTTGGTTACTCAGAAAGATTCTCATTCCAAGAAAGCTATACTAGAAGTCATTCTTTTAAATTAATTTTAATATTCGTGATGCATTTAATGGGAATAGTTGTGAAATCGTAATCACATAAGTGTCATGGGCTTTTTGCAACGACAATAAATTCTAATTTATTTTAATACATAATAAAAATGTTTCCCCCTAATAATCACCTCAAAACAAGAAAAATTGCACTATTCTGTCCTTTTGGTATCTTGTGTCTGAGCTTGCCATATAACAACGTACTCATTGTATGAAGTTAGGAAAGTGGGTGATAAGGGCAGGCACTCAAAACATTTAATGAAGATCCGTAATATAAAAGTACAAGCGGAAAAAGTATTAGTCATAAACGAGTAAACTGACGAGAATCACAAAGGACGTTTATTGTACAGATCCTACGACGAGCAAAAGACGACTTCCACAAAGATCCCAAGGACCGGCAGCGTGCCAAAGAATTGTCAAAATTCACGAGGAGTCCGGAGATACATTAGTGCATAAGATAGGAAAGGACAGTTTCTGGGAGAACAGTGTTTATGATGACATCGTTACTCGTATCGCAAAAGTTCCTTGGAGAAAATATCAAACACAGTTTCATAGTCGAATGTACATACTTGAAGGTACTTGAATAATAATACTCAATAATACTAGAAGGTACAACTATATGTAGAAGAGCATCTATTGAAACACATGTATAGAAATTTGGAATTTAAAAAACGTACCAAACACGCACAAACGTAATAAATGAAAATGACAGAGCAACAATAATGCAACTTATGCTTTATTGAAAGCGAAAAAATTGAAATAACAGGGATGTGTCCGAAAGGCAATAAGGTTAAAAATGAATAAGAAAGTGCTTGGCACTTGTAATAAGAATTTAGGCACACTCCCTGAAGTACCTTTTGGGTCAGTGAATCAAAAGGATACAGAAGGAGCTTCTGTCTCCTGTACTTGAACTGAAGTTCCTAAACAAAACCTTGCTCATTGGGTTGTGAGGGGGGAAAGTAGAAATAAGGGAATGAAAGATAAAGCAGTTACTTGCAGCAAAGAGGAAGACGTGGTTGAGACAAAATAAAACTATAAAGTCCCCTTGCGACGGTAAATTTAAGACCTCAAGACGCACGGCGAGAGCGTCCCAATTTTTCCCACTAACGCCCAACTTAACTTAAGGCTACTCCTATTAACTAGTGCACTTGTTCTGCTTCTACATTCACTATACACATACGTATGTACTTGTGTGTAGTTTTAACCACGTTTTCCTCCTCACTCACATGGAATTCTAACTAGGTTTGTAAGTATATAATGTATCTACATGTTTGCTCTTTACGGTGGACTATACCTATATAGATATGTTTTATTTGCCTTTCCCAACATTTTAGCGGATCTATGTACAGCACATTTCTCTTCTTGACAATTCCTTTTGCAACCGGAATTAGTAATTGAATTTCAAATTTACCTTCCCTGCTCATGCTAAACGAAGGAACGAGGGTATTTCACTTTTTTCATCCACCCAATATAATGTTATTGCATATATAGCGACAACCACAGCAGTTTTATGACCCGAATTTATTTTTGCCACATTTCATTCTATGCTCCAGCGTTTTATTATTTATCAACAATTTGCAAATTCTCAAGGCTATTAACGTTTCAAAGGTAACGTTTATGAATATGAAGCGTTATTTTCACCAGCTCTACTAATAATATAAAAGATAGTTTTGTTATACAACGAACTATACATTTGGTATTGGTAGATAAACTATATTCTTCACAGTCAGGTATGTATGTTTCTGGTGTAGAGTTGAAATATGTTTTTAAGCCTATTTAACTAACTACGTTTTGTAAAACTTACAACAATCTTGCTAAGAATATTAATGTTGCTCGGACATCTTAAAGAAAGTGGAGTTCTGACATAGGAGAACGAAGAGCGTAACGAGAGAAATAATACGATTCCATGCCCTTCAGCAGTAGAAATCTTATGCTCTTCAATACGTACTAAGTTGTTCGCGTTGAGCCGTCAGAAACACAAGAAGACGGAACCTGCGGGGTGAAGATTGCCTCCTACTCTAATTGTCATCTTAATGAATTGTCGTCAACAGGAGAGTTGTAAATTCCCTATTGATTGCCCCCTAATTTATTATCCTGAAAGTGGTACTAGGAACTGGAAGTTACCTAAGAAATGATTTTGTAATATGAGCCGGAACCTGAATGTATCTTTTTGTTCCAGAAATACAAAAACAGACGTTTCCTTAAAGTAAACTTCCTAGTAGTATAACCTAAGCTTACAATTGTTACAAGCTTCGAATCAGGAGTTAAGATTGTGCTGGAGGGTTAAATAGGATTCAATTAGTTAGAAACATAACGGCCCGTTGATCCACATGCTCCAGTATCGTAAGTGGAGGCCCTGGAGTCTTAAACTAAATTAAACTTTACTTCTCCTTGTTTGTCAATTCTACTGCTACCTTACCTTACTTTCTCATTTCTTCAAACATACCAAATTTTCATATTCCAAAATCACTTTTCACCATACTTCAAATGGATGTAATACACTGTCGTACATAATCCTTATATTTCAGTTTCACGCTAGTTCAAACTGAACCAACAAAAAAGTTTCCCGATGGCATATCATTACAACTCTGTGCTGTCAAAAGTAATATCATGGTGAATTGAGATTTTGAAACTATGTAATTATATGGAGATTTCCCTAGTAAAGCCTGAATTGGAAGGACCTACCGGGAATTTTTGCAGGGGAGACTTCTCAAAGAAGTTTTATTACACATCATTATTATTGCATTATTACATTACTTTAAAAATTTAAATGGTTATGCTTATCGCAAGAGAAAACACCCAAAATCAACAGTTACATTGGGAAACCTCAGTTAATCAAAGACTACTTTTAGGTCCGTTTTTTGGATCTCACAGGTGCGATATAACTTGATTTATTGGAGCTGCTTGTATTCTAAAACCAAATATAAACTATGGACTCACTTAGAATTTTAATGTTTTAAATGCATTATTCCACTTTTGATGTTTCAGACCTTTCCTAACTTTTTATGTTGTAAATAAGATTTAGTTGGTAGGAAGATCATAGCCTGAAATTTAAATTTCATTATCGAAAAGCTTAAAATTTCCTGATCGATTGCTGGTAAGGACTGTTATAATAAAAAGTCGAATTCCACTTATGATTATTACTACTTTCACACTTCGAAATAGCTAACAAACAATTAAAATTAAATATAAGTTAAAACCGTTAAAATGCACGTGTTTTTAGGTGTGTAGACCTTTGACAAAAGCTGAAGAATAGCATATGAGATAGAACGAATAAATTGAAGTGGTTTGCAAAAATATTAAAGTGTCCATCCTCATCTTCTCTCTAGTATATAGCTGAGTATTTGGTAATTTTTGAAAATCACAAAAATACACAATTGTAGAGAAGTTGTAGAAATCCAAGGTAGTTTTAAAAAATAGGAGAAAGGGAAAAATAGACAGGACGTGAGACTCGTCCGAATGCGTATTTATACACAGACACAGTAGGGGAATGTTTATGAACGTGGGCTGGATGTACGTAAGTGTAAAGGTGTGCGCGACTGTCATGAATAAGCATTGTATACAAAAATTCGTATACGTACATAGATAATAAAAAGAGAAAAGCCCGTAGTAGTAACTTTCCTCTTTTGCTTTGTAAGATACATACTTTATACAGCTACAAAAACTACAACAAAGTCAAGGAAGGATGTTTAACGTACGTTGCGAGCTGCATCTTCTGATGATGTTCTCCAGAAAAGTATTCTGAGGAGCAACTAATCCTCTCCTTCCTCCAGGCATCGTGATGACGATAAAATCAACTTAGATCTTGTGCACACATTTCGCCTCCAACTCCTCGGGAGGTACCTATTGAGGTGTTCTTTCTCCCCTCCTTCCCCCTATATAATAAAACTATACGTATCCTTATTTTATAGGAGTTCTTGTCGACAACTTGCCCACCCAGATGATCTTCCTCTGATGATGATGATTATGATGATGATGATGATCACGACGATGATAACAACAAGGAAAAACAACAACGGTAGAAAATATATACTTAAGATATATGTCAAATACTACACACCAGTGTCACAGATACAAGTCGACGTATTTAGGTTCTTACCATCCCGTCATATTTTCTTTAGCAACCCTTCAGTTCAAAATTTCACTGCCACTTGTATTCCTCGCGTTCACTTTGGGAAACGTTTGTTTCTAGATTTTTTTTATGAAAAGGTTGAATTTTTCAACCTATTTTATTTAATATCAACCTATCTTTTTAAACTATCCAGCTTCAAATGAGTTGAAGTATTTATTTTAAAACACAAATGATATTCTTGTTAACAAAACTGTACGTGAGTCAATAGTTTACGGGGTCATGAAGCATCATCAACCACATTATAATCACTTGTGTTTAATAAGTGGGGATGTTAGGGAATTTCTGTTTTTGGGATAGTTTTTGTTCATTAACCAAAAGATTCACAAGAGATTCATCTGTGCTTCATTCCATTCCACATGTTTCGATCAGTAACTCAATAAATCTTATGTGGTCAGTATTCAACTTCACGTGGAATTAAAATTTATGTTGTCCTGTTCACATGAATTTGCAACTTAAGGTCATTACTGAAATGCTTCGCGGAGATTCTTGGCGCTTTCTAAAGTCTCTTTACACGTTTTAAAGAAATCTTTGCAAAGTTTCATCATTATCTCACATTCTTTGAAATTCTTGGCAGGTGGGTTAATGTGATTTCATAATAAAGTTCCATATCATATTCCGTGTATGGTTGTGTAGTCAATTCTTCTTTCTCTGTTCTGGGTGGTTTGTATCTGACAAAGAAGAAGGATGTTTTGGCGGTGTAGAGCTACTGTGATATGCAACTTGACTCTATATGGACAAAGTCAGAGGAGAAGACAGATCATCTCTTACCACAAGCACACGCACACATGAGCAAGGAGAGGTTGTCAAGGTGGAAGGAATTTAAATGAAGAGGAGGAGAAGAGGAGGATGGGAGAGGATTCAAGACAGCACCAGGGAAAGTCTTTGGAGCGGAGGAAAGGAGTAAAAGTCGTCGGTGTGTAGCCAGGAAGAGAAAACAATCATGAGCTGGATGCAAAGACCTTCTGCCACCACCGTTGTCGTATTCTAACCGTTCTTACAATGCTGTTCTATTACTAGAATGCTTTGCACTTTGACGCCGAACAAACTGCTGAGATCTTATGAAATGGATTAAATTTACTTTTTTCTCTCCTCTATCTCTTCCTCATCGCTTTCACTCCTCCAAGCTCTCTCCACATACACACATATAAAAAACGGTGTGGAGTTGCTTCGTGTATAAGCACACTGGAGTGGAGATTTTGTGTGTAAGACACACGGGAATAGTATGTAAAACACTGTGGAATGAGAAGCTTTCGTGTGTAAAAACTGTTTAAACTATAGAACTGTGCTATGACAAGCACACTCTGCGGCGGAAAAGTGTGTAAAACACCGTAGTTATATCTTCTGTAAGTAAAAGCGGACAACGAAAGAAGAATTTAGGTTAAAGACTTGCACCAGAATTCACACTGAATTCCTCCAATGTTTGAGTAATTTGATATTTGGGAAGTCGTGAATTCTGCGGGATCCTCAGAGTCGGATTACTTTTTTCTTACGAATCTCTCCCCTTCATGGTAATGTGTCAATAGTCATTTCCCAGACTAAAGAACTCTTCTTCTAGAGATGTGTGTATGTAGTGTAAATTCTCATACACCCACAAAGTCTTGTCCATGTACCGCAGAGTTATGGAACAAGCAGGGTGACAAATATAAACAAACACACATGGGAGTTCAGTTTGGGACAAGAAAAAACGAGAAAGTATGTTCGGTGTTCAACACTATAGGAGAAACTATAGCTTTTTGTGGCGACACAAATTTGTTTTTTTGCTGAACCAAGTCAATATATGGTATTTATTGTGGGTTTTTACTCCATTCCGCTCCTGTCTCTATTCTTTGAACACTTTTTGTAACAACTGTATTAATCGTACACAAGATAATATTTTTTCAATGCTGAGATATGGGAACAAATTTGGCCGAGCAAATTTATAGTGTAATTATGTGTACATATGGGTTGATGTGAGATTAACAATGGAAACCACTGGAGTAGTAACTTCGGTCGAATGAGAAGAAGAATAAAAAGTTAATTTTGTCTCCTGGAAGGGTCACTTGTACGTTGATTTGTTGCTGTTGGTCATGTCTATCATAGCTAGGATGGGATTTGTCATCCGTGATCATGGTATTCCATTTTCGTTGAACATTGCTTTCAAATGGAATTTCACTGGAGCGACTGCAATTTGAGACCATTCCTATACCAACAACAAAAAACGGCTATTGGATGCTCTTCTTCCTTTAGTTTGCTCTTGCCGCCGGTCCGATTTCTATAGTGTATAATTTTTTCTCCCGCGTAGTAGTAGTAGTAGAACTTGTGGAATTTAATTTTTTTTTATTTATTATTGTGCGTACATACAGCTGTGTGTTTTTTCTCAAGAAATGGTTTTTAGGAAAGGAGCAAGATATTCTTCTTCATAAGGAGATGATGTTAAGATAGAGAGTGAGGACGAAATCAGGGCAAATATATAGTCTTTGGGTATTCGAAGGACAATCTTAAGAGCAAGTTCCACTATTTATTCACAATGATGACTCCTAGTGATGCTTCTCTTCCCGAAGTAGCCGGAAGGACAAGTGAGGGGAGAGAGGAAATTTACAAGACATCAGCAGCTTCAGTACTTGTTTTTCGGTCTTGTGCTCCCAAAAGTTAGCTCCTTGGGCCGATGGTACCCGAGCTAGGTGAAATTTGTCCTATCGATGTACACATGATACACGGAAGATTTCTGCATTTAAAACAAAATTTCAAAAAATCGTTAAAAACTTAAATTGTCTATTAATTTCATAAAACTCGCAATTATATTCTGTAGGAGTAATGATATTTATTGTTTCCTGTCTTATTGTGCGCTTTTGCATGGAATGTTATTTTTTATTGTTATATTTGCAGTGCAGTATATTGTATTTCTGTACTGAATTTCATCTCTACGTAGACTTGTGTTTGGTACACTTTCAACATAAACTTGGAGAGCTGCTAAATTGTGAGAATATTTCCAGTTTTTAGCTCTAAAACTACTCCCACATAGAATCTAAAAAGATGTGTGTATAGCAAACTCGGCTATACACACATCTTCCATGCGTCAAAGGGTATGACTGATTGAGAGTGTACATATTTTTGACTCTGGAATATAAATTTATGCAGCTGGAGCACGTGTAGACACTGCTGGTACTACTGCAGGATGGAGATTGTACATGACCGACCGCATCTAAGGTAATTGATAATCCTTTGTGCTCTCATCCTGCATGTACATTGACCTCGAGTGATATTTCAGTGTCAGTCAAAGCTTTCAGAGATGCTAGTTTTTCCCCTCCATCTTTTCCGAACCTTGATGGATTCCCCGCAAAGGAATACCAATGTTTCCTCATCTCTCGATACTCATCCTATACTTGATCCGCATGGTCTAATATTCGACAGACAAGATACGCGTCTACAATTGTGTATGGCGGTTGACCCCAACATCTATTTCCCCACCACTCAAAATATTTCCATGTCCAGCTTCTACGTGCAAGAGAGTTCGTGACAAGAGTTTTAGTTTTGACATTATGATCTTAATCTTATTGCTTCTATCTCTTACAATTTTAAGCCCATACAGAGGATATATCCCCGAAGTTTGAAAATTCATGTATTTACAAAAGTCAAGGGTTTTTCAGTGTTGACAAATAGATTTACTTCCTTGGTGCTTGGAAAGTGGAAATAATTGCTATCATTAGATTTAAATTAATGATGAACATTCAGTTCATTCCCTGACTTTTTATTAAACAAAATTTATCTTCCACGTGACATTTAGATAAAATTTAATTTATTTATAGTTGTAAATAAAGACGATTAGTTAAGGAAAACTCCGTTTTGACAGTAAAAATTCTGGCCAAACCACATAATATGCATTAAATAGTAATATATTTAGAATCGAATAATTCTTACTAAATGAATCGGCATTGAAATAGATATCTATTAAGGGTAAGATAACATGAAAAGCTTTCGAAAAATAATTGGTGAGAGCTTAACAATAATATTAGCATTATCTATGCTAATTATCATGTGATTATATTATTTCAATATGCACCATCAAATTGATTTTCCAATGAAATTTTAAAAATTTAAATCTAAAATCCCATGTTAAAAATATAAACTAAAAATTCTTCTGTTATCTACCTAAATCAAAATAACGAAATTTGAAGAAACAACATAAGTTCTTTCTGTTGTTTGTGCAACTTGTGAATAATCATCTATAAGAATGGATACACCCCCTACGGTCAGTAGGGCTATAACGGAATAATTGTAGGTGGTACAGCCAAATAAATTCAGAAGAATTTCACGTTTGCAACTTTTACGCCTGGTCGAGTTTGAAGAAAAAACTTTTTTCTTTTCCCTGCATCCACTCAGCGTTACTATAGACAGGTCATGGGAAAGTGTGAGAGTAAGAAACGGAGTTTGTGAGAAGGCGTAAATGGTGAAAAGGAAAAGCACTTAATAAAATTAAATTTAAACCTATTTTCTCTATTTATCCACTCACTTTTCTTCACGCCATGAAAGAATAACAAAAAGGAAGTACTATATATGTTTATCCCCGTATAAAAGTGCCAATGGCTGAAAAAGTCTTGAGAAAATCAGTAATCTTGTAACTGTATAGCGTTTCAAATTTAATTTAATATTATATTTGTGAGGGTTTGTACACAGAACAACTAATTAAAAGGGAGGTTGGGGAAAGAAATTGATCTAAACATCAGCTGGCTCTTCCCACTATTAAATATGCAAGTATTACGCACACAATTTTTGAGCTTGATTTCTCCCTGCGGCTCGGACGTCCGCCGCATTCGAGTAAAATCAGATGTAAATGATTAAATAGTCGGAGACTGGGGCATCGTAGAGCAAGACAGGGGAGATTGAGGGAATTGAGGAAGCGCAGTCTAGCACAGTGTTGAGTAATAACAAGGACGTTATATTTTACACTATTGCCGAAGTTTTGAGACGATGATTTTGTGTACTTTCCGGTATCGTACAGCTTTGTGATTATAAAAATTACTACTAGATGTTTACCTGTATATAAAACACACAACAACAACAACAGAAAGTTTGGGTAATATTTGTTTTTGGTAACAAAGAAGCTGATTTCCACACAAGTTTTTGCTTGCTATTGTTGGGCTTGGAACAGTTTACACGAGGGTTGTACTTAGGCTGTTCACCGATAAATTCACAAAGGTGTGAGCTCTATTGTAGATACGCTATATAATATTGTTTCTCCTTTGAATTATTCCTGTTGTTTCAATGGGTACGTCAAGTGTCCCACGGTTGGAGTAAGACTGGCCTGGAGAGAGAAAAAGACATTGGAACTCTCATGCTGTCAAGCAGGAGAGAAGCAGTATAGTTGGGTTTTCCCTACGCCAGTGGTTGACCTGCGCTCTTTCCAGTGAAACATTTACAATCCTCAAACCAGTTTACTTCTTTCTTTCTCTCTCTCTCTAACACACACATACAAGACTCCTATACATATGCATATTCCCTATATATTGCCTATAACTATTGCAAATATATTCTACCAAATTTTTTGTGAGCAATGAAAGCATAGAGAGATACAGTCATTATGTATAAACGGAGCCGGTCATAGAATAGAAGCCAGTAGGGGAGTGAAACATGCTACATAATGGTAATCTTTAACCTAGTTTCTTATACATGCACTTATAACAAATATAATTATACATGTAAATACTTATATCTAATGCATTTGCAACTGTGGTTAATGTACAGGTAACTTAAACTAATACATATGATATTGGAGTTAATACACCCAAATTTACCTAATACCCATGTAGTACTCATATCTAATACACATGCAAAAGTTTAAATACATGCAGTTAAAGTTAATATACGTACAGATTTTGTTACACATAACCTACATATGTAATGCGGCTACTTTTGCTGTCATGTACATGGCAACTTTTGCATGGAATTATATTCAATCATATCATTACGTTACATACAATAGAGCTACTTAACTAGTAATTCGGTCTAAAAGTAGAAATAACTAATAGGCTTATTAGTCACTGCATATAACTCGTACGAATATTTAGAATAAATACTGTGAGTACTCCCATGGACATTTATTAAATATTTGTATCTGTTTGTAGCTGTGTATATTAATTACGAATGTATCTATAATACAATTGTGGAGACGACAATCATATGTAGGCTGTTAAAATATTAATAAATGTACGTCCCTCGATAAGATTCCTCAAGCAAAGGTTCTATCACAACCCCAGACACTAAACATTATATAGGAAATGCAATGCATCTAAATGCATGTGAAATTCAAATTTCGATTGAGTCCCAGCGGCGAAATGTCCAAGTGGAGTCCACACTCTAACATTTGCATCTAGATACTCTTACATATACATACTTGTACTTCCGTATAAGAGTATATACACATTACTTCTTGCATACATATTTGCATACACATTTTCATACACTTGCATCGACATACATTTCATTTGCGTGCATACGCGTGACGCTCATCAGCAGAAACTAACCCGTGATTCTGCAATGTAATACTCGTATGGACAAAAACACACTGTGAGAGGAGATGGAGAATTTAATAGAGGAAGTCAATGGGGCGACCAGACTGAATGTAGAATATTTAGCTCGCAAAACTCCTAACGCAAGCAAGATTGAGATACACAGGAATGGTATATCATCTATGTACTCCTAATATAGACGTATACAGCCGTCTGTATATAAGGACGGTGGTGCGAAATAAGAGAAACCATGCAGAGACTCTGTCTCAGTTGGAGAACAAGGAATTTTAATAATACTATCAGAGGCTACGCACTTATTATTACTATTATAATAAATATGACTCTAGCCTTTCTAATGTGTACAAGTTGGTGGATGATAATGCCAGGCGTAATTATATGTAACGCTTGTATGATAAACTTTCATTTGTGTGTAGACAGATATCTACATATACATAGTACATCTTATCTGCCAATATGATGACGGTCTGTATATATAAGAATACAGCAAGTCCATCCGAGGGAAAGTTGTACGGTATGGGAATTTGAACATAAGTGCAGGCCCATAAAATAGTTGGGGTACAGAATGTAAAGATACATACAGACGGAGTGAGAGGAACGTTACCTTTAGTAATAGTTGAATGGCGGAAGGAGTAGTAGCATTAGTAATGGTAGAGCGGAGCTTCAGAGTAAAAGCGCTGCTGCAAAAACACGGGACTACTAGTAGGTAGCCAAAGTTTATTACAGGTGGAAAAGCATTTCATGAAAGTGAGTTGAACCTGCTACTTTCACAAGTTTTACCAAAAGAGGTAATAGCAAGCAAGGTTGAGCACGCTAGCTTTTCTATACATCCTCTAACACTACCAGGGGAGTTACAATGCTCATTGGCAACTTCGTATCTATACATTTCATCTATGGTTGTACCTTTAATACACAAGTGTATAACATTGCAGGCGTACATAACAGATAATTCTAGGCGGGGTTGTAGGTTCCTTGCTGCAGAGTAGTTTCTATTCGAAAGTTCCGATCTCATAGCGCATTGAAAACTTGCGGCGGGTTATATAGATACGGATACCTACGCGTACGATGTTCTATGTAAGAAGACAATACAGATACAAGAATTTGTATGTAATGTTAAAGATTATATATGTGGGTTTATAAGCAATCTGAAATATTAT
Organism: Lipothrix lubbocki; assembly: GCA_034696945.1. Classification (NCBI taxonomy): domain Eukaryota; kingdom Metazoa; phylum Arthropoda; class Collembola; order Symphypleona; family Sminthuridae; genus Lipothrix; species Lipothrix lubbocki. Next base: position 21,463 of record JAQGAK010000223.1, read on the forward strand.
ATAGATAAGTAATTTACAATGTACGGGATAATATAGGGGATTTATATGTATTGTAAAAAACAACATATAGAGTTATATGTCAAGCAACCGATTATATAGAAACAAACTATATATCTACATCCGGCTTGTGGAGCAGCAGTAAGTTGGGGAAAACTAAACTTATCATGATTGTGTTGTAATAATAAGTAGCTTCATGTGCTAGACAGTCCAGCCAAGTTCAACTCGCGAGAAGGTAACTTTCCCGATGAAGAAACCAGGGTTTGGGTCTGTCTAATGGAGAGCAATGCCAGGCGTGTAAGGAACCAAACGAACATCTTTAAGGAAGACAGAAAGAAAGAATGAAAGGGAAAGAAGGGCTTTCCTCTCTCTCTCTCACTGCGATCTGAGCCAAATCATCTAGACATAGTCTCGTCTTTTTCACCATTTCCTCTCTATCACCCTTTCCCGGCTAGATTCTCGTCATAAAAACACACATGAAAGCATACGAGACTTTCGTTTTTACACAGAAACATTCGGATTACGTAGTATTGCTCTGAACATTGCATTTGACATGGCTAGTATTGAACATTGTAGTTCTTACTTGGCCCGGTTAGACATGAAATCGCATATTGCTTTGAGTATTTTAGTACACTCCTTGTGTTAACCATGATATTGCATTTGCCCCTGTTAACTATAGAAACCACACTGGATTTCTCCTTCAGAGACTTAAGGAAACAAAAGGCCAAAAATTGTATTCCAGCATCTCTTTCTTAAAATCAGGATTGCAGATATTGCTCCCTCCTAGTTGAAACCGTAAAAAGAGCTTTTCCTTATGCCGTAGTTATGCAATATTTATAGAATAAAAAAGCAGGCCAGCCCCGCAAGTTTTCAACTCCTCTGATGAGATGGTAACAAAATGGTGTATTCGGGTGGAGTACCGACTTTTGTGTACATGAAACGTAATAAGACGAAAGCGTTTCCGCTCCGATTCAACACCTGCGTTGGTACAATAAATTAAAAATGCTGGAAGGAAATTAATTATGTAAGATAGCCGTTTTTATCGGATATAATTAAACTGTTAACCTCAATTTCATCTTGCGTCTATGGGTTGTCACAGGAGAATTCCTGAAAACCACTGGTTTCCACCCAATGGAGAATTGTCATCACGTGAAAAATAAACCGCTCGTGGTATTTTCATATCTGATATGTTAATCAATTTTCGGAAATTGTATACCATGCTAAATATTTTTTGTCACTTGGGATTATACTTAAATACAGAGCACTGTTGGTAGTAAATATCCGAATGGAAATTGAAATTGCTAAATTTAGCCTAGTTCTAAATTTCCGCAATACAGTAATTTGAATTACAGATATAAGAATTTGCGTTTAATGAATTTCAAAGACTTGCGAAAGACTTTCTATTAACTATAGTGCTGCGGATGTTTCATTTTGTAAGCATGTCGCAAAGGAAACTGTCTTCCTAACTTTGACAAACTAAAACGGCATGGCGTGATACATCAAAAATAAAACCTTTTGTAAAAAATTAGTAGTTAAACACTCGCTTCATCCCGGTATTAACTTTGCTTAACGGTAACAAATTATAACATTTCATTTGGAATACAAATATCCCAATGCCTTTGCAGAATCGAAAAGTATTTGGCTTCCTCCATCCAAACAGACTATATAAGAAATATTTCCATGAACAATTTCTTAGTTTGAGTATAAAATATAATACTTATATATGAGTCCCTCAAGTATTTAATGAACCTCAAACTATAGTAAACACAAAACGAAAAACACTAATATTACTACTAGCTACTGAAGTGTCCAAGTAGCATTACAACGCACACGGATGGTCTACAACCTTCGCATTACCACATTTTAACACATTACTACACTAGTAAACAGGATGACTAAAGAAAGAAAACATTCAAGTTCATATGAGCATGTATTTCCCTGTATAGAAACTTGTTCTAGTCGCTACATAAAGGTCGTTGTCACCACTAGTTAGCACACGGCGGCATTCCGTTCATGTGTAATAATACCATATGTGACAGCTTAGCTTTTGCCTCTTTTTCTTATACATCCAACTATCAAAATTACCCTAGGTTCATCCTCTGCAACATGCCACCCACCCATGTAACAGCTGACTTATGGTGAGCCATTAAGTGCTCCAGTGGCATCATTAATTTGAACATTGAAATTCAGAAAGGATATCGCTTTCAGTGTCTCAAATAGACGAGCTTCAAGTTAATAAAATGAATATCTTTTTTCCGCTTTCTACCTCCATTCTCTCCCCTCCCTGTATTTCACTCTACATTTAACTATTCGATGGACTAGTCTCTAGTTCTATTTTTAAGAATACCTTCTTCAAGATATATGCCATGTATTTTTTCCTTTGGTTTTTATTGCCACCTAATTTTTGGCAGCATTGTTTCAACGAGAGACTGATTTACCAGTAGGAGCCAAGACATTTTTAGGGGCGGCGTCAGCGCCCCCAGTCAAATTAACTTTCTCCGTACGTCCATAAGTCTGGTGACAGGATATCTAAAGAACGCATGGACTGATTGCAACGAAATTTTATATAACTGTTTTTTTGGGGTCACTAGTAACATTTATATTGAAATTTGTTAAAATCCGTGTAGTAGTTTTTTTGAAAAAAATTATCAAAATTTTGAAATTTTCATTACAACTCTTATACGATAACTCCAAACAATAAAAAGGATTACACCTAAATTTTTTATGCATATTATTTTACCCCTCTCCCCCACATTTCAAAAATTGGCGCCGGGCGCTGACGCCGCCCCTTCGTGCAAGCATTAGATTATCGCGAAGCAATGATTTTTAATATAGTTCTATTCTGGGCGGATAAATATATGTGGAACGAAGAGCAAAAGGGCATCGGAAAATCCATCCTACCCAATTTATCGAACCGTGTCTGGGAAGCGGTTTGGATGTTAAAACTGAGAGAGGAAGATACTTGACGAGATCCATTCCTTCAGAATTAACACTGTCGAGAGGCGGATATGTACAAATTTCTTAAGGGTGGTGTTGGAAGATGGAAGACATGAACGAGGGAGTGAGAGTGAAAGCGTACCTATATATAATTAAGGCATTTAAGATAATAAGAACTTGATAAATACGCATCCTTGTTCGATGTAATTAAATCTAGGTGATATCGATAGTATATATACATGCTCACGGAAGTAAACCATGTGCACTGAAAGTATCAAGTAGCCCAAAGAAACGATGAGTCTCGTGTTATATATAGGTACATGTGAATTGTGGGATACTATGTACGTATTGTTAATAGCAAGAATATACCTCGAAATCCATATAAGTACAGGTACTGCATATACCTTCTATGGGTTATTTCTCGAACCATAAAAATTCTACTATAAAGAGAAGTGAACGAATCCAAATAATCTATTGTCAATGTGTAAACTGTACACATTGTATGTACATGAATGCAAACTAGTATAAGTATAGCACATTTAATTATATGCTTAATGTAAAACTTACATCTATATTAGGGAAATGGTGGGGCCTTAGTGTCAACCTTATAGATGAAAAGGTAAAGCTTTCGTGAAAATGCATATGGTGAATAGACATACCTATAATTTAGACATATGAATAGATACATAACTATCATTGTGCTACCTGTGAGCTATTGCACCTTTACTATCACTCTGATACTACTTTTATATACTTTCCCTGCTGCTATTCTTTCCCTCTTCCTGTTCAGTCTATCGTTCTTTCCTCTCTGCTCTCTCTCTTGCTATACCCACCGGTTTTTTCTAATACTCGTCTCAGGCTGCATTATTCACGGGAGATAAGCTTCATTTCATCTAAATGGTACTTCTTTTGGAAAAGGATCCACTTTCCAGCAACCCATCTCTGCTTCCATGCATTGCAAACGAGGCCTTTGTGCTTGTAGGTTGCCTGGATGTTTTAGTACTTGAGATGATATCTGCATAATCCAATGTACTCGGGCTAACTACCACACACCAGCAGTGTATAGAAGCGGAGCCCGATCTGGAAAATCACTCAAGAGTCCGCTGCTGCGTGACTGTACACAAGGCAGATGGCAAGGTACTCGTTTTAGTATCGACTGTATATTCGGAATCAACTGCAAGTTATAGTATTATGTACTGAATCAAATTTACGTTAAACTTATACATGTAAGTGCAAAAGCAAATGTAAGTTGACGAATACAAGTTGCTCTTAAGAATACCCGCTACTTTTATACAATTTCGAGTACAAGTTGGTCTGATTCAGCTGCGAATACAAGTTGCTCTTAAGGTATCGAATACAAGCTAGATACTTCTATATACAGCAGTGAACACAAGTAGCTCTTACAGCATTGAATGCAAGGTGTTCTTTTTATTAGCACACATACAAGCGCCCTAGATACTTAAATGTGTATTTACCTGTGCACGAGAGGGCAAGAGAAATTCTGCTAAAAGGGACGCTTAATTTGACAACAAACGTTTCCTTGCTGTTTACCTTCCACCATTCAGAGCTTTATCTATCAACACTGAACTGATCAGAACTTGACGTACCTTTTTTATTCGAACATATGCAGTATCTTCTCAAAGGCACCTACCTAAATAGTGTTTTTATATGCACACATACTTGGAACAGCAGAATACACTCTTGCCTCTCTTTTTAGTCCCATCTCCTGCACGCTGTCAAACTCCGCTTTGTGCTCGTTGATCAAACACCGCAGGTTTAATTTAATTTGCATTCCCCTCTTCATCACTCCAATTTACACTGCTAGGAGAAAGTAACTTCATGGAATTAGTAGCAAGTATTAATTTGACACTTGATGGTATCCTGAAATGTATATTGAGCTTTGAATTAAACCGCCGATGGTAATTAGTGCGTTATTAATTATTTAAGCTATAAATAGTTCAGTTTAGTGGTTTGGCAGCTGAAACAAGAAGATTCAGAGAGATCGAATCCTGGTGGTATTCGTAAATAGAGGAATCAAAGTAATTTAATCAAAGGTAGGTATATGTAAGAAGTCATTGACAGTGGGATTCATGCCCGCGACCATATATAGCAGTATGATGAAAATATTTCGATATCGCAGTGACGCATGGTTTGCAGTAATGTGCTTGGACGTTATTACTTAGGATTTGAAAGCATCCGATCGAATTTAAGTAGATGGATTTAATGGCTGTTTAGTATGGATGCAGAACCTGGAGGATGATTTGATTCATGACACATTAGCATATCTTTATTACATAACAAATTGAAAGTCGCATTTGGTGTTCCATCAACCGTGCAGTAATGATTAAAGGCCTACAAAATTTTTCCATCAAACTTTTAGTTGAAAGGGAAACGTCAGCTATTAGTTAGAGCAAAAGTAAAATATACGTAAGTACATATGTTTACTATATAAGTAAGTGTATGTACACACACTCCTTACTAAATGGAATCGTATACTAACCTTAGCCATCTCACTTTCAATCAAATTGACAGGTAAGGTTTGTGCATGCAGCTTGGTTGGGAATTACATAATATCTATAAGATCTGATGTATTACATCTTAGGTACTTATAAACTACTTGAGTTACTAAAATAATATGAGCATAGCCATCCTATAGCTGGGCTTATTTCCCATAACTTTCCCACACTGTTACACAATCGTAAAAATTCTCATAGCCTGATGAGTTTTCTTTCCAATGGACCAACTTTTCCAACCTTATTTTCCCAAACTTTTATTGCACGTGGTGTCACTGTTGACGCTAGAATTGTCAGTACATCATACGCAGCTTGTTCTAGATAAATTAATTGCCTATAACTAATTTCTAGTTCCTTAGCAAGTACATTAATATTGATAACTACTATTAACAAATACATGGAAAATATGTATTTTAGCATTTTTATTAGATAAATTCATGAGCTGTTGGTCCATATCAGTTTGTTATAGAATTTATAGTTTAGCAATAATAATAGATGCATATTGGAAAAAACATATAAATCCCAAACCAATTTTATATACTTAAACGTAAGAAATTCCATGACGTACTTCAGTTCGAGGAAAAGGTTTTTGTCGAAATGATTATGAAAGGAATGTAATTGTTACGAAGATTTCATAAGTAATCACTCTGAACCTGAAAAGATCAATATAAATAAGAATAACGTTGGTCTTCCAAAGCTTAGAATACACATATGCAACAGCATGGTGCAAGCTGAAATCCAAAATCAATAGCATTTCAGCATCAATTAGTAGCTTGCATTACTACTAGCAACAAGTTGTCACATTATTAATATTTAAGATTTCGCGCCCGAGCATTTTTGCCCATGAGCACAATCCACTGACTGCAACACTGGCAAATTTATATAATTTCATTCAAAAAGCAGTTTACAGCATGTTTAAATCATGAGGAAGCTTTTTGAAATGCAAATGCACTTAACACTCAAATGTACAGATAATAAGGCACCTTGGTATTCCAATAAATCAAACTCTAGATACTGCCACCCGAGTGAAACTGAACTTGAGAGTAAGATTTTCTATGACATACTGAGAGTGTTTAAGTACTAAATTTATTATCTGTTTTAGCATACAGGCAGGATAAAGGTTAAGGATATAATATTGAAGGATTAGGGACCATCTTAGGATAAGGTATTTACACAAAGGTAAATACTCTCTATATGGTACGAAGCGCAAGTTAAAGTAGGCGAATAAAATATTTACAGTGAGTCAAGGCTCTACTTACTATTATGCAAATGTGGGGCTGTTTATTTCATAATATACCAGCTGTGCGGTGGGTATCCCAAAACAATATGAGGAACATTGAATAGAAACATAGGGAGTAGGATTATCGTAAGGGGCTTATTTATTGGAAAGAACATTTGATTTGAAGAAGAGAAAGGCTTTACTCCAGGAATCTGCTTGAATGACTAGATGAACTTGTTCATTTTGAGCTGCAGCAACGTTCGAGATTACGAGAAGATATTTGGTAATGTAACATTCGTTGCTTAGTTAGCCACTGTTTGCTCAATTTGCCTGCTTAACTTGGGAGTTCTTATTTCGATTTTAGTAACCATGTAAACAGTTCGATACATTTTTTTTACGTTTTACTTATAGCTATATCGCATCTTTAATAACTAATATTCTAGCTTTATTGTATGAAGATGTTCAGCAGGCAACGAACTATGTTCATGTGAATATATTACTTATCAGAAAATGGAAAAAGTTTTAACGGGATAAAGCCCGTACGGTAGAAGGAAGAAATCTGGTGTATGCTGATGTGTTATGATAAATTACATACGTTCGCCTTACAAAGATACGCGCAAAACCGGTGATGGGAAAATCAAAACGCAAACTGAAGAAACAAGAACCTCTATACAATTAGAATTCATTGTCTCAACTGTCGATCGGTGTAAATCGCTGGCTCTCTTCTACCCGATCAGCGCCTGTCCAAAACAGAAAATATTCATCTAGTAGGTATACTTACACATGCATTATTTTTATATAGTTTTACTCAAAATCTGTTTCTAGTTCTTGCCAAGTTGTACATAAGAGGGACTTATTTAGGTAGCTCTGTTGGCAATCAATTCCCATTTCAATCACGGATTCAATGTGTCTGTATGTAACCAAAGCTATTCAATTGGCACTATGTATAACATGCTTTGTATGTAATTACATATACTTATACATAGGTATATACCTATGTATAAGTAACTACATAGTTACATTTATATTGGTGAACTTTGAGAAGACATCTCAAGTTTTCTGCCATTCCCAAGTCTAATTAATTGATTATATCCTTTAGCATTCTAGAACACTACACTCTGTCTTTGAACTTTTCTTCCCTGGCTCTGGTATCAAAAGTGTCCTGTCACATTTCTTGTAAGCTCATAAGTTCATTAGGAGTATACAAGTATCTAATTCCTTCCGTAACTGGGTTAGGATGGAGCTTGTGTTCCACTACAATCATCAGATCTTGTTGTTGGTTTGGTTGGTGTTGCATTGTTGAAGATGTGAGGCCCAAATGAATGGCTGATGCGTAGGATTGTCCTAATTTCAAACGCATGTAGTTGTCTGATTGGCTTTTAGTGATATATATATATGTAGACAACGAATCAATATAATTACAGCTAATATCTTGAATAGAAAATTATGTGACTCTAAAAACTCTGAATGTTTGTTTGGTTATTAATTTAATTTTTATTTTATTTTTTCAATTTACATTTTAATTACGGACGAGTTTTAGATTTTGTATGAATATTTATGCAAAACTTACGTTAATGTTATATCTTATTTACGCTTACTTCAATTAAGAATCAAATCCCACAAAAGCAACACTGGAATGTTCTAATTTGTAATCTATAACAGCGGTTTTGCTCTTGACAACCCCTGGTTAAAGGTTGGAAGGAAGGAAGAAAATGACGAAGAAAAACAAAACAAATGGTGGTAAACGGAGAAGAGTCACTTAACACTCACAAGTCATTTGGAAAAGGATGAAGAAACCTGAGAAGCGTATCTAATAGGAGCTAGCAAGATTACTCAAAGGATGGTTTCCTCTTTTCGACGTGAATGTATGGAGTCAAGGAGGAAGTTTATAGGGGCATAGGAGGTAGTTCTGTTTCGCTTTTAAAGACCTTAGAAGGGATCGTTAGGTAAGGGAAGAGAAAAAGAGTAAGAAATAATTTTAAATTGGTCCTAAATATTCACTACAGGGTAGTTTGTTCCAGTGACGTCTAAAATCCTTAACAGCGTTAAATGTTACATGAGGGTGCAGAGGACAGCGGAGAAGAAACCCGCGATATCCTTATAGCCCTGTGCATGCTTTATATCTATGCGAATTGAAGAGAGGGGGAGAGAGAGAGAGAGAGAGGAAAGTAGGACGGATCAATGGGTCCCCAATTGCACCTTAAAACTTCTCGCGTATTCACGGCACTTATTTTAAGCCTTGTTTCTGTCTCTCAATCTCAAATGTACAGATATTTGCTCCCTCTCCTTATATATTTTTTTCTGTCCAGAGGATACTCAAATGTTAGACGGAGATATATGATAATTTTAAACTTTTATAGATATTCTGCTGAGTCTGCTGGTTAATAAATCAGGAGCTATACACATACTGTGAGAGTTGGGGAAATTATTCCGAATCTTCAGACACACATATGCTTCTACGATAATAATATACATTTGTATAAACCTGTAAATATACTTGTACATCCATGCGTTTGCAAAGAAGATATTAATAAAGGAACCTTGGAATATGCTTTGCAGTACAGCACCGACTCTTCTTCCTCTCATTCCTTCCAGGAGTACGTTTGGAAGTTCACACAGGAACTTCCGTAATTTGTCTTGGAAATGTGCAAATGTTGGTAAATAAATCTGTGTTTTGCTTTGTTGTTCATTTCTTTTGCTTTAGTGTTCATTCCTTTAGGTTTGGTGTTCATTTCTTTAGGTTTGGTGTACAGTCGTCACAACGTTCCCTGCAATCGCTGTGCTTCTCTGTACAATAAAATTCTAGTTCTTTGTGAATATTTTGCGTAAAATTCTTGTGCTTTTCTATACAATAAGTGTGCTGTTCATATAATTCGGGTACTGGTCTGTATCATTCGCATTATTTTTGTGTACAACTTTCCTGCTGCATACAATGTTACAGAAATATAATTCTTGGTGTTGATGTTTTTTAAATATGTACATTATGTAGGTACATGCATGCAACTTACATATCAAGTAGTCCTGTGTGCGCATCTTTCCGTTATAGTTGTGATATCTGTAGTTAGCTTGTTTACTTCGTTCATGGGCAACGCAAAAGAATTTCCATTTCAGGATTTAATTCAATACCTAAGTAGCCTTTTGTCATATTCATGACTAGAGATGTATAATGGGTTTAAAATTTTAAGCGAAAATGTAATTGCGTTTCTTCCGTTCTTATACTTATCCAACATTAAGCACACATTCACACTATACCAACGAATGTTATACCCCGTTCCTCTTCTTACTATACTTGTGCACACTTTCAGTGCTGTGCCGGCAGGGTTATTAACTGTTACTAGTCAACTATAGTTTATTCATGCAAAACCAGCTAGGATGAAAGTACTAACGAAGGACTTGTACACATATCCAATGTAAGAAAGTGGAAGGAGAGAGGTGAGAGGCTTAGACATAGCATGACATTTTATTTTTATTTCCCTTAATTAAATTCTCCCCAACTCTTCAAATAGCAGTGGAACATACATAGATACACGTACATGCTAGCCTTCTCAGCCTTGGTTATATCTATAGTTGGTTATATAGAAGTTACTCAGTATTATATTAGAAACTATGCATTGCAAAAGTTCACAAATATTTTTGAATTAAGTACAAGGTAACAAGTAATTTAAATAGAAGGAAACAAGGAATTAGCTGGTAGAAAGTTCTTGAGAGGGAGAATATAGAAGAGGAGAGAGAGAGTAAAAAATACAAAGTTTAATAAGATTTCTGCTCTCTGTAATATTTATATTTCATTATAAGCCTTAATTACCTCTTTGTATGCGCATTTACGAAGAGGATTGCTGTGAAGTGAAGGACAAGAAATTATATTTTACACATGCACTCATGTCAAAACACTGTACCAGAAATTCCCCCAAATATCCCCTTAATATTATTTTCCACAGTGGAAATGTTAGAGTCATGACGTCCGTAATATAAACCACAAAAGCGGGAAAATCATTTAAAGTGCGTTCAACGAGAAAGGTCGGGCTACATATACCGCAAGTTATCCCCGCTTTGTCGTGTATTTGTATAGTTTTAAAAAGAAAATTACGTTTTCCTTTGGTCCTCCCCACAATCAAATTACATGATTTTGCATAATTTATGTACATTTTGCCTTGCCGTTGCCACAGAATTTGTTCGCATGCACATTCGGACGTCTTAACCTTTTATAAAAAATACCGCATGGCATCTCTTATATCCTTACTAGTACGAGTTAAAAAATTATGTAAAAATGTATAATAATTAAACATACAAGCTTGATAGTATCTATATCTATACATTTCTTCAATACTATGATTATTTTTATACAGCAGAAGCTATGAACTTTTATAAGTTTACATATACGTACATACCTTAACATATAAACATTTCCCACTTTCGAGCATTCAAGACTAAAATTGTCGAATATTGTGACAGATTGTGATGGTGCAGGGAAGTATAGGCACTCCTTTAATAAAATAGAATGCCGCAGAATGTTTGCAAAGGGTTGTGACGTATAACTTAATTTATTAAAAGTAAAGTCCTACAACTCTGCATGATCAGTAAAAGTTGTGCAAACATTGGAAAACAAGCCTGAACGAAACTGCAAAAAGCATTTTTTCACAATAACCTTGGCTTTTATGTAACTGATTAGTTTAGTAATGTGTTAAGAGGTATATACTTCACAGGTCACGTTTGCTTTTTCTTATTAGCATGAATTCACGCAACGTATGCACGACTTTTATTGCTCGGATTTTACCTTTGTCGGTTAGTTTGCTAAGAAAACTCGTATACGTTTGTATAGTTATGGCTGAAAATATATACACACATATATTCACATTTATTTAAAACCTTCTATTTATGCTTTACTTCCTGTGCGTACATACATATGTTTTGAAATTTAAACTAGTTGAATACGAAAGTATGTAGAATCCTAATAATATACAAAAGTATGTAAGTATTATTTTTATCCACGGACTTATAATAGCACGTTTAATTTACGTTTTAAACCCAGATGATTATTTTCGCCTTAAAATTTACTTTTTCCAAAGGAGAACAAAGTCAAGCCCGGGAAATACTGCTCTACAGCATAGTTCCCACAGCTATGAGTACGTGTTATTAGGGAAATCCTGAAAAGGCAAATCGCGGTCCTAATCTTAACACTCACTTCACAGGAATATTAACTGTTATTTGAAAGTATAACTAAAATGAATGATATTCTGGGAGTAATTCCACGCAGTGACCTTGTTCTGTCTTCAAGGATACTAAATTTATACTACGGGGCTAACTTATAATGTAAGGAGAGTATAGTATGTGTATTATTTTAAAGGAAGCACGAGAAGTAAATTTGTAAATCTACTCATTTCAGGTCGATCCGATCTAAAATTACCTATATCAGCTAAAATGAGTCATATTTTGTTGTTGCATAAATATATTATTTATTGACTGTTGCTTACAACCAAAGGAACAAGATACGAGGTTCAAATTTAACAAAATTCAAAATTTATACAAAGTGGTTTACAAGCAAATGCTTTCCATATCTAGCTTAATGTTTTGTAGTACACAGTTTAACGTTATATTTATGGAGCTTAAATAGTTAATAATAGCAACGGAATCAAAGAGCCAGTTCTCGAAACCATAATAGCTGACACGTGGATTTACGATTAAATATAAATTATTGCACTGTACGAATATTTTACATTATCAAACTCCACTGACGCCGCATGATTTATTAAGAGGCACATTTTTAATTAGGAAGTAAGCTACAAACGGAGGAATACGTCATGCAATTAGTAAGCTTGCGTCACCACAGCCGCTTATTCAACCACAAATCGCTATTTCGGAAGTATGATTAATGCCGTAAGAAAGTAAATATAGATAAATTATTCAAAACATTTAGTAACAACAGTTACTGTGCTATTGGAATGCCCGTGTGACTTGATTGCATTTCCCTTCAGACATTCAGAATAGAGGGGCGGATCTGCATTTACTATAATGATTTCATTAAAAAAACTATAATATTCCACAGCCTTATTATTACATTAAAAAGCCTCATTGCAATATACAACGGCCTTATTATATTATTATTAGTTTTAAAAACAATTTAATCCGCTTTATATTTGCATTGGCGATGTCCCTGTTGCGGCTGCTTATCAATGAGAATAAAAATAAACACCGTAATTTCTTGCCCAAGCTTAACAAGCATGGTGCACACAGACATAATTATAGTCAGAAGTTTATAAAGTAAAAATGTCAAAATCAGAAAAAGTAGGAACATCACTAAGAACACATCCAGGCAGTAGAGTTGAAACCAATGCAAATGCGGGCTAGTTAATCTCCAATGTTTCGCTCCATGATTCCGTATAACATACTCCATAGTCCAAATAGCTCTATCCATTGGGTGTTCTCTTTGATCTTGCAAAAGTTTTTGGAATTTTTTCATTTTATCGCTGAATCTGTGAATATAAAAAGGATACGATTTTTAGTGAAATCCTACATGTCTGTGGGTTTATAGTAGCTCAAAATTTTAATGTCTGGGTATATCATCCAAATATATTTTTGATATATTTTTTCATTATGTATCTATGTAACATATAGATACAAACGAATAAAAATATACTCGGATATAGCATTCTTATTTAAACCAGTATAGTTTACTTATACAAATCGGGGTAGTAATGAAAATGAACACGCTTGTTCACATTTCTCCTTCTCAATATATACTTATACACAAACATATACATACATACTTACAACAAGCATAAGCATCAAGATTACGACTTGAAACAGTCCAAACTTTTAGTAGTGGCGTTAACATATATATACACACATGTACATGCTACATCATAATAACTTACTTTGTAGTATTAAGTAGTGAAAATAAAGCTTGAAAAATTTCATCAGCTGCGGCATCTTTGTCTATCCCCACCCCAATCTGGCGCTCCTTTATCCTTGCGAGAACATCAAACTGGTCACCAAAAATAGGCATGCCGACGATGGGAACCGCGTGCCAGATAGCTTCTAAAACTCCATGGAGTCCGCAGTGCGTAAAAAACACTCTTGCTTTTGGATGTCCTTCCATGCACATTAACAGTCCAGACGAATTTATTTTATCTTTACGCATTGTAAATCATTACTAACGCACTATATAAAACTTGATAAGTGTTTACAAATACAATAATACAATGACATTCAATGTCCATCACACGCGCAACAAACATTCCGAAGAGAAACAGTGTACCCATAACATGATTTTGCATTTACATATATGATATATTTATGCAGTCTGAAGTCCATTACGATTACAAAAAAAGGCTACAGGTCCATTTAGTATACATGTATGGACATTGTAAAAACTGTGGCAGTAGCTCGCGCCCCATATTTCATTTCACCTTCAGAAAGTGAGAGAGAGAGAGAGAGAGAGAGAAAGCAAATGAAGGAAAAACCAAGATAAGGAAAACGAAAATTCCGTTCTATAAGAGTGTACGTTAGAAAAAGTAGCAAAAATTATTTTTATAATCCTAATAAAAAACTCAATTACCCAGTACATCTTGTTGCGGGAACCAGTGAACCAACTTCACATTTGGTGGTGGATTGAAAAGGGCGTGGGTGCCAATTTTCACGAGAAATTTTTGTTGGAAACGTGTGAAAGCGTCAAATAGTTTAGGAACAAGATTTTCTCCAACCGCTGCGTCAAAAGAAGCCCCCATTGAGAAAATGACAACACCAAATTCCCCTGAACTCTCCATGAATTCCTCCAAGTCCTAAATAATAAAGAATACAGAATTTGGTATTAATGTGTCAATGTTGGGTACGGCAGGGAGAAAGTCAGAGAAAATAAAACCCTCCATTTGGGAAACATTGTAGTTGTATATGTTCGTTCAAAAAATCTCTAAGTGAAATACCACGGAGGAAAAGGAATTCCCAAACAGAAATTGTTTAACGGAAATACTACAATACAATTACTTAGTAACTTTTCAGCCTCTTTTTTATCCCTTACACAATTCAACAACATTTTTAAAGAATATACCAAAATTTTCGGTCTAGGAAGCTTCACGTATATTTCAGTTGTAAGGGTTGTATAAAATAAAAATTATGTATTACAAGAGTTCTATATTCCTTTGCAATTTGACATTGGTCGTCTTAGCCATCACACTACATATGTATGTACAACTGCTAGAAACAGTGCATGTTCTTCATCATAATAGACATTCTATTTGTTACTATTATATTTATAGAAGCTTCGTGAAGTTAATCCTATACAATAGCTCCAGTAACGTCAAGAAGACTATGCTTTCGGGCCAAGGAAATTCCAAGTAAATACAACAAAACACATGAACTGTTCAGAGAGGAAATACCAAAGGCAATAACACTTTACGCTCACTCAAGCATGCCTTCCTAAATTTTACAATGTTTCTCCATAGTCTCGCTTCCTCTGATGAATCATTTTCATGTAGACTACGTGCGTATACTCACACATAGATATGTGTATCTATATCATTTCTTTGTAACACAACACCCACAGGCAAATGACACAGCACAAGATACACAAAAGATAGCAAACATGGGAAAGAATAGATAGTCGGAAAACTGGAGGAAAAAATCAGGAGGCTATTTCGGGAATATCCATTTCAAGTCAAGGTTTTATTTTTTGTAAGTTTCTTTTAAGAAAAAAGCACTTTACTTGGAGGTGGAACATGTGAGCGACTACAAACTCCAAGTCCTGTACAGTTGGTGGCATATTATGGCTAAAGCACAATGTTTGAGTACACAGACATATGGTAAATCCACAAGAAGGATGTTATGTATCTACATATGTACATTTCAGTAAATGCTTAACTGGATGAGTATAATATGAATGAAAGTCTCAGCTACTTTCTTTTAGTGTACGCACTATCCTACAGTTTTCTACCTCTGTACTTTCTTCAACTGAACTCAATATTCAATATTCGTCGTTACAAGGAGTGTTGTAGGCCTTAAATTTTGTTAAAGAAAAATTAAAGGCACTGTCGCAACCTAAAGAAAATTCCAATACAGTGCTGATAGCATAAAATACAGGTACTATACATACCATGCAAGTTTTACGAGCACATGGTGATACCTCATATGCATCCATACACCTGTAATTTTACATTCCTTCTGTGATGCCAACTGTGTACATACTTAAAAGCCTGAAAACACCTCGTCTGATAGCTTCCTGGCCATTTTACCGAGTAATAGAAAAGTTTTTCTTTGGTCGTTAACCTATGGCGGCGTGATGAAAAAGAAAGGTACTAAACCAACAGCGGTTCAACAATCAAGGGATGCCAGCAAAACACCTTAAATTATTTAATATTATCGGATGTTTGCACACGTCTTTTGTTGTTGTTACTAGCACCATTAAAGGACCGTACACCATTATGATAGTCTTACAGGAAATTCAGCAGGCCATATACATATTAATACACACATATCTATACTCTCGAGAGAAGAAAGAAATGCTTCATATTATAGCTTACATTCTACACAATTATAGCATAAGACATAGAAAAAAAGAGTCTATAGACCACGTTAAGAATGAACAAGAGAGGTGGGTATGTATATGCTCTGAACAAAAAGGTTCATTCCAGCCCACGCGAAAGCGAATTTTTAAGAGAAAAATAAAGCCGATTCGATGTCGTGCATTTATTCCTGGATATAACATCTCCGATGGTACAAACTACATCATATGTATTTACTCCAATTCTTATAATATTGAGTTTTATAAATAATTGAGACTTGGTGTCATATTTCAATGAGTGGATTCAAAATCTGAGCTAGATCTCGAGAGACTTTAACTTAATACCCAGAGAGTGCAACCAGCCAGTTTTTATTATTTGAAAAAATGTGTATTACTTGTATTTGAAGTTCCCCCAATGTACGAGGATATTACCAGTGAACCAAACAATAAACCAACAAATGATACTTCTAAAACTTTAGTTGTATGATTAAGTTAGAAATGCACAGTGTCATTCTGGAATGCAATAACCAAGTATCAAGTATTAAAACCCATAAATAGTATACTGTACTGCGGAGATGATAACATAAATTCCTAATCAAGGTATTTTTCGCAAAAATTGATGAACGTTTACATATTTATTTGAAAATTATTGGAATTCGGAAGAGAAACTACAATGGAAAAAGCTCATAAACGCCTATATGCTGGTAAGAAATAATCTCCCGCAGATGAGAAATAAATATGTAATAACACAATAGTGTATTTTATTCTTATTATGATTGATTACTAAAATATACAGCGTGAAGTTATTCTCATGAAAAAGAATCGACGACGAGATAAAAGATTGTGGTTTGAGAAAGGCGGCGATGAAGAGAGCTTGGGGGACTGAGAGAAATTACTAACACTTTAGAAGTATACAATTCTGTATTCTGCACCTTTTATGGGTGTTAGCCAAAGAGGACGTAAGTGGATGAGTAGATGGTATTACTTACCTTGGGCAGCGGGAGCGGATCTCTGCATTGCATGCACCCAACATTGACCGCATTAGGAGGGAGCAATTTGGGGTAATCCAGGGAAAAGTCAGAGTTGATAAGCACAGCGGATAAATTGGAAATTAATTCCTTGGGATGGGGAGTCCTCGGAAAGTACTCTTGGATGTACTTGTGTGTCAAGAGGAATTGAAGCTCCATGACGAGTGAGCCGCCCAGCCGGAGGTAAGTGTTGTAGAGACGTTCAACGAAGTTCATTTTATCCGAGAGCTGAGACAAAAATGCTGGCACAAATGATGGAGGTAGAAAGGAACCTATGTAATCCATCTCACCATTCACAGGGAATAGTGCCCAGTAGGCAATTGTTGATCGAATTCCAGCCTGATAGGCAAATGTGAGCCCACACTCGTTACTAATCAAGTCCACAATGGCCAGATCAAATTTCTGCTGTCGTGAAGTTGCCAGAAGTTGCTCATTTTCAAGCAGAGCACGACAGAGTGCCTCTGTCATTTTGAATGCATTCAACGGTAAATAATGCGGGTTATGGCCACTCTTCCACAGCAGCTCAACAGGGAAACGAAATCGACCTTGGGACTCAACTGTCATGTACGGATAACTCCCGTCCGAATTGTCCACCTGCACTTTCCCCAATTCAAACTTTCATTGTTAATCATGTCCGACAGTTAGCTCAACCGATGAATGTATTACTATAACATATGTACTATTGGTACTACTTCAACTAAATACTACTAAGTGTATACCCTCGAAGAGGAAATAGCTCGGAAGAAGGGGAATGTCGCTTAAACACAGCACCATACAATATGCACGTGCCTGTTACACTTAGAAGAGTATAGCTCTCAATCAGAGTTCCAAGGATCTTTGATCTATTTTCAGTTCGGTAAATCTATTTTGTCGATTCTTCTGACACGAGTGTAAACGCTGACTGACCTCACGTTGATTTTGACTTTTAGTCCAAAAATGGGGAAAATTTTCTTTTAGTGTGTGTGGACGCGAAATAAAGTATTTAATCCTGTGTATGTATTGTGACTATCATTATTGGATGTATGGACCTACACACGTACTTTAGGAAATACATACGTGGTATATTTTTACGTAACTGAATTACATAATCAAAATCACATGTACTTTCACTAAAATGCACTGACAAAACACAAACAGATATGTTGTGAATATATGCCCGAGAACGTGTGAGTTGACCTCTGATGGAACCTGAGAACGTAAAATCGTATACTTTCACATTGGAGTTCAGTTCCAGAGTTCAAATCTCAGTTCGATGATTTAAATAACACGTAGCCAATTTTTAAAACCACACACCCATTCCTGACCCTCTTTTGCCTTTCTTTTTCTGCATATCTTTCCTACAAATATTCAGTTAAAGTATACATAAAGCTTTCCTATCTTTTAAACATCGATGCTACTCCAAAGCACTATACAGACATTAGCAGACAAATAAATCTCTCCTAATGGTCGCCAAAAGCCAAAATGTGAAACATTGAAGTTGCTGATAAATCTAAGAATAGCTTAAAGCGTTTCTCATAAAAAACTACATATAAGGCATTATTTTCTGAAATCTTGCCGTGAAGACCCTTCTCTAGTACATACATATCACCTATGTATATATGTAATGTACCATTTTTAGTCCCCCAAAAATAAAACATTTCGATACGGCAATCGTGACGAAATATAATAGATCGTGCTTCGCTTACAAAGCCTGACATGACTATAAAGGAGGTGTAAATCACAAGAACTTACAGTCAGTACGTAGTCGGTAATATTTGATGAATCCATTCGGCCAACATCGTCAACGTTACGGAAGCTTATTCGTGTCACTTGGTGACCCCGCCGAATCAAGTGGTCACTCAGTACTTGCAACTGAAGCTGGAATACGAAAGCATATAACTAATGCAAATTTTAAGAAAATGCTGAAAAAATAAACCTGAATATCCTACAATTAAGTATGTGCACTATAAAAACTATGGAGACTATGATATTACCATCCGAAATTATGCATACAATACTTCAAACCAACCTACCTTATGACTTCCTCCATGTAATGGATGAAGAACCAAAATTTTTGCCGATCTTACGATTAAACTTAATTCCAATATTAGCAAAATAGTCAATGTGACACTCAAGGACCGTTGCATTGTGGAAAGATTAGCACACTGCACGTCACTTAGATATAAAAAAACATATTTCAGTTGTTGACTACTACGTACAACACTTACTATGTTGTATAATGCGCAAAATTTGTATGTGAATATGAAAATTAATTCAAGAAGCTTGTGATTGAGTCCGTCTTACCATGCTCGTCACCCACGCCATACTGCCGTCGTCAATACTAGAATACATCTCTTGAGTAGCGAAATGAATTCGATTCTTACATTTAGCTGTACGCAAATTAAGAAAACATTCAAGCTTGCAACTCTTTTAGGACATAAAATGAGTTGGCTTATTGTTAGATATACTAAAATTTGCCAGGCATCCTAAATGATCTTGTAAGGTGTATGTAGTACGCCAAGTATGCAAATACATAGGTGGAACGATCATCTTTGGCACTACTGGGCGTGAAAGTAGATAATGCTGAAAACGATGGCACTTAGAACAAAAAATTAAATGTACTAAAGTTATTAAATATATTTTAACATACAAGTACGTATAAAACTTCTGAGATTTTTTTACTTCGTTAGCAATAAAAAGTGGAAGGGGCATACTATAAATATTTAATTGCTGTTAATATATTCCAAGTTGTATGTTTGGTTTACTAACTTCAAAGAGTAGCTTTGGTATTGACACGCTGCAGTTTACTTCCCATGCAGTTTTTTTTTCAAGCACAGCAACCGTCACGGCGTCCCTTTATGAACGGTCATAACCATTGTTTTGTACAAATAACGTAAATACATACAGATAGTTTACCAATGAATTCATGTGTATATATTCAAGTCCGTAATTCGCCTTACATGGGGAAGTGCCCGTTCTAAATATTATTTTTCCGCTTATACATAGAAGTCACTCATATGAGGAAGCGTTTGATACGCTTCGCCAAGTATGACTAGAAGAACATTATTACAAACAGTATTCTTTATCAATTAATCAAATTAGAATGCGACAAAACGCTGGCTTGTTACATATATCCTTTGCATATTATGTAAATGCATACCTGACGTAGGTATTAGATTATAATGATCATAGAATATTTAAAGTTGCATCTGAGAAGCTTACCAAGAGTGCATGAATGTGCATTCTTTTAATAACACAAAAGAAACGTGAAATTATTCTGATGCACTTTCCCAAGTTTTATACAATCAGCAGTGACAGTATTTAGATAGCAAAATTCAAATACATTGAAGCAGTTGTGAGTTGTGGATCTATATTATCTGATTAATGGTACATAATTAATTAGCTAAAGTGAGATAAATCTACACCACATTACATTTTATAATTCTGCATATATAGATATATTAATTAGTAACTTCTACGACGTGATTAATCCGCCAACTTGATTGTTTTTAAATATTTATTAATTTCCATGACGTTATATGTACTTGATACTAACCAATCCACAATTCTACAAAACTGGTGCAGGAGTAAATAAAAAAACCGTGCAAATTCGCGAATCATAAACTGGGAGGACTAGTTCTAGGCCTTAATAATCAACTAAGCGCTTCCAAGCTGTTTCCAATCCTCTTTAAAAATTTTCTTTTATTTATTAAAATATCCTTTTCTAACGAATGTCGTGACGAACGCGAAAATACACAATGAATAATAACAAAAAATTGCGTAATCTACTGGCTAATCTAACATTGGAATCTTCTTTCTTTACTAGCACAATAAAACTTGAAGTTATGTCACGGGTTATATATTCCATGAAAATACATTAGACATCTACTGTTCTATGGTCTGTTTGTTAACCAGTCTGCGAAACAACCCATCATTAATCGACATCAGCTCATCGTAGGTTCCAATTTCAGCAAACTGACCTTGGTTTAATATCGCAATTTTGTCTGAAAACACATAAAATATAACAGTTTTTAAAGTAATACTACAACTAGTTAATATCAACTCAATACCATAATATTCATTAAAAGTGGCACAATAATTGTATAGAGTTTTTAAAGTACTAACCATAGCATGAGTAAAAACGCGTTTTTTCAACTATTATTAATTTAAAATTATTTATCAAAGCTGTTAATACAACGTACAACAAATTTTCGAGAAACACAGATTTTTTTCAACACTAACTTATGAGCATCAAAGTCAGCAGTTATGCAGCTTACCAGCACTCCTGATTGTTGAAAGTCGATGAGCTATAGTAATTACGGTTCGATTTTTTGCTACTCGTTCCAGCGCTTCTTGAACTAAATGTTCACTCTCGGCATCCAACGCACTAAATACAAAAACAAATAAAATTGGACTTCAACAGTGATGACCAACAATATTTTATAGAACGAGGCTTTGAGCGTCTACAGTTGAGGCTAGCTACAACCACGCATCCATGCTGCTTAAGCCTCACCTCTACGACGTGATATATTTTGTTTATAAATATCAGTAAATAAATAAGATTTTACCTCGTAGCCTCGTCAAATAATAAAATCTTGGGTTTCTGAAATTTAAATACATCAAAAAATATTAAGACACTCGCAAAAACGGAAAAAGATTTCTACTCAATCGAAATCTTTTGTTAACTTACTTTTATTAGTGCTCTAGCTATAGCAATTCTTTGACGCTGACCACCAGATAACATGATTCCACGCTCTCCCACCAATGTGTCAAATTTGTCCGGGAAAGACATTATGAAATCGTATGCGTTAGCTTCCTTTGCAGCCTGAAGAATTTCTTCTTCTTGAACTTCACTTGGATTTGTGGACCCATATAATATATTATCTCTAATAGAACTGGAGAACAAGATAGGCTCCTGATTAACGGTGCCAATTTGTTGACGCAACCACTGCGGATCAAGATCAGCAATATTGTTTCCATCGATTTTAACACATCCGCTGGTAGGGTCGTAAAATCGTAGTAACAGGATTCCCAAAGTACTCTTTCCACAACCACTAGGACCAACCTAAATAATAAAAAGGTAAATTGTATATTCGTTAAATTATTTAGCTTTGTCTCCTAAAAGGAAAAAACTAACAAAATTACTAAAGGCAAATTATAGCTATGTGCATCATATTCTAATTTAACTTCGTACACTGTACATACATACACTTGAAAGCTTGACTTACGACAGCTAATACTGAGCCTTCAGGAACGTCAAGGTTTACGTCTTTAAATATCATTGCTTCAGGTCTTGTTGGATAAGCAAAGGATAAATCAGAGAATTGAATGAAGCCCTCAATTTCTTTAGAGGGGCGGATGCCACCTGCAATAAAAACAACATTGCGATATAAACGGAAGTGATGGATACAAAGTGCACAATTGGAAAGTTGTTCAAATACAAAACAGTAAATAACAAACCCGAAAGGGGGATAGCAGGTTGTCGATCTATTAAATCCCATAACCTAGTTGATGCGCCGAGACCTTTATTCATTTCAGAGTAGAATGAACTGAGACCACCTAAAGAAACACCAACGTATGCTGAATACAGAACGAAGGACGACAGACTGCCGACAGTTATAGTATTAGCAGAAATCATAGTTCCACCATAATACAGAACTGAAAGAATAATAAAATTGCCACTAAGTCCCGTCTGAAAAGTAAGGAAGTCGATTAATTGAAATTAATGTTGTGGGGATTACAAGAACGAATAAAAATAATAACTGTATTTATGTTTACCATTCCAAAAAATATTCCCTTTGCAAGAGATTCTTTATATGTGAGATTTAGCACGTGTTGTATTTTATCCTTGTAAGTTTTAATTTCCATATTTTCTTGAGTGAAAGCCCTGACGGTTCGTATATTCGAAATTCTTTCTTCTGCAACCTGAGTTGCTGAGGCAAGGCTATCTTGTACTTGTTTCGTAATTTTGCGTACGTAGCGACCATACATGATTGCCATTGCAGCTACAGGAGGTACAATGCTTAACCCGACGACAGCTAACTCCGGCGACACGTAAAACTAGATCATATAAATGAAGAGAAATATTAAGTTGTAATTACTACGACAGATATTCCAAAAGAAGTACAACTAAAGAACGTAACTTACCATCATTGAAACTCCAGCTGAAACCATAAAAAGACTGCGAAGACCATCAGAGATATTCATTGTCACCGACTGACTAACGAGTGATGTATCGGCTGACAATCGGTTTATCAATTCACCGGTTTTATTTTTGTCAAAGAAAGCTATGTCTTGCCTAAGAATGGATGAGAAAACAGTTGTTCGCATTCTGTTGGTTATTTTTTGACCTGAAACCATATGTTAGGACAATCATTTTTACTTCTCCGCAAAGAACAAATATCCACAAGTATAACAATTATATATTCTCATATGACTCATATTTATAATATTTCAAATTTTACCAGCAATATTCATAAGGTATACTCGTCCAAAGTTGCAAACAGCACCAACAAGGAAAATACCAAGAAGACCAAGGCAAACGAGTTCCAAATTCTTCTTAGTGCTTTCCGTATCACCGGTGTATATCAAATCAATAACTTTCCCCAAACAGAATGGAACAGTCATGGTTACGCCACTGGATATGACGAGTAACGACATTGCTCCTATGAACAAAAACAATAAAACATAGATTATATTTTTTTCTATTGAATTAATCATAGGAAATGAAGAAAAGTCATACCTACAAGAGTCCATTTTTCAGGCTTGGCTAGACCCAACAATCGCTTGAATTCCCTTCTCGTACCACGTGGAACTTTCGGAGCACCGCTCTCCGGGTACGATCTTAACATTGTTGAATTTGATTTCACCACTTTGGAATTACTTCTGCCACTAAAATGTACATGTCTTCTTTGGAAGGTATTCTCTGCTCTTAGTTTCAAATTAAAATCAGTTTTAAAAGGTTTCCGTAAGACTGTTCCGAATTGCCTTGCAAAGCCGGTTTGGAGAGTGCCCTGTAGCCGTAACGCATTTGGAGAGCGCGATACATTTCGGCAGATCAGTGACGTTGGGTATGGCGATAGTAAAACTGCGTTCCACATTGCTTGTATTGAGTAATGAAGTTTAGTAAATTTTCAAAACAGCTGCTGTCATGGGAACTTCTATTGTAGAGCTCTGAAAGATGAATATGTAACAAAAATATTATGAATAACAATTTTCACCCTTCATATCCACAAACAACGTAATTAATTTACTTAATGAACAACTTACGTAAATAACAAGTATTGATTGGTGTTTGTCGATGAATTCTGAAAGGTTGAACCAATATTTAATACAATATGTTTGTGTTAGTCTTGAGCTACAAAATCAATAAATGAAAAAACTCATATTATTACATCACTCTCAACATCGCATGCAAAATATTTTTGCAACAATGTTAATCGTTGAAGCTAAAATTTAAATTATAAACAATGCTTCAAAAAATCAGTTTTGATTTTGAAGTCTATACAAACTGATTTGCCAGCAGTGTGATCAAGAATTTTTCCTTTTAAAAATACGAAAAAATGAAGAAAATCAATTTTATACATTTTACCCGGTCTAAATTATTATTACCCGGTCTATATTTTGTGTACTAAAAAGCCCGTGGAAAACAAAAATACTGAATTTTAATTGCACATTTATTTACACTAAAGAGAACAGTATTTAAAGCTACTAGATAAATTCTTTAAACACTTCAAATTTGTAATCCCTCAAACAGTTCAAGAGGCTCAAAATTTAACACAAAATTAAGCGAGGGAAACTGCCGTAAAAATTTGAATCCTCTCAAAAATAGCGCTTTTGTATCCATCAGTGCTGAGCAGCTTTTAGGTCGAGGATAAACAAATGTCCGCGCCAACATCAGATGTGATTTTGTGAGATTATTTGAGTGATATGAGATTCTTTTGCAATAGTATTAAATATCCTTATACTTACATTACTTTATTACAAAATTTTTACATAATTTTTACCTGTATCACATTTTCAATAAAAAAATTTAATTAACAAACTATAAGGTGTATTTTTATAGTAAAATTTGTGTTGTTTTATTTATGTAAAAACCACAAAGATGATTGCTCTTCTGAAATTGATGAAAGCTTGACAATAAATCTAGAATAGCTAATTTACCGCATATTCTAATTATTATAAATGGTTAATAATATCCCTTTTTTATTAAAATTATATGAATGTATTTTTATTAAATAATTTTTTAAAAATTGAATAATTTTTTAAAATCAGAAACATTTGAAGAGCTAAAATAAAGTTTCTACAATACTGATGAGCATACGTAAAGAGTCTAAAAATCACGCACAAGGTACCACATATGATTATTAACTGGACAAGGTTGATCAATGTTTAAGTTATCGGTTGAATCATTGAATGCTAAAAATTGTTACAAATTCACTAAAATAATTCTTGGCCTAATTCCGTGAATATATTTTGAGGGTTTTCCACTGAATGTGAAAATGTGAAAGGCGCTGTTTTAACAAAATCCTGTTGGTCTTGTCTTATGATTTTAGCATCTGTATTCCATAGGAAGGGTTTTTAATTCTTGCGGTAATTATAGTTCTTATTAATTATAATAATACATCCATATGACTTAGTAGAGTATGCGTTTGAGTTATTTTGTTCCTATTATTTCTGCCCCCTTCTTTCCTTTTTAGTAGTCGAAGTTCTCTGTATGTTATGTATTTGAGTAAGTAAAGTATACCTATGCCCAGAATATTTATTCCCCTACTAATTGATTCAGTTGAAATTTTTCCAAATCATTTTATTCGATTCATTTTATTTGACTCCTACACCCTTCCCTAAGCCAGAGTGGATATTATACTGCTTTTCTCCGCCCGATCGTCTTTGCGTGTCGTGTGTTTCTGACAGCAATTTCTAGAAAAGTTTTCTTTTATACCCATTCTGCATTTCTTTCTCGTTTGTTTCTTGTTTTCCTTTCTTTTCTGCGTGGCCTAGCATGGCCTTTTGTTTTCTATCCCTCGTTTAGACTGAATCAGATTCCGTGCTTACGAGGAGTTTCTCTCTAATGAAACGAATGTATTTATGAGTTCTATTATGAGTTCGGATTCTTTCTATATATTTAACTCCTTCTAATATTAATGTGGGATGCTTTTGCTTGGCTGTGAGATTGACTCGGGTGAGTCCTACGGCTAGTGGGGAATTCACACAAATATGCTTCTTAGAAATAATGCCAATTAAACACTTCTTTCTTTAAATGTCAATTATACTTCAATATCAACTAAAGGGGTTTTATTCTTATTTAAGGCACAGTACTTCTTTCACAAATACTTAAATATTCTTTCCTAACATTTCGCTCACACGCTTGCTCGCTACATGTTGACGGCTTGCTCTCTCGACTCAGACTTACTCTTCTTCAGCCTGCAGCCTCTTTCCACACGACCCATTCTCAACGGTCACTCTTTCACACACACAAACCTCTTTCTCATACTGCCCCAAATCTATACCTCTCACTAAGTTTCCCCCCTCCGTCTTTCTTCTCCCTGCCGTCGTCGTCTTTCTTCAGGGAAATTCTCTGCGGCCCAGCAGTTTAAATCAAGATTTTATCAGGCCGTATTGGTTGCTAACATACACAAACACTTTTTCAAACACAAGAGAGAGAGAGGGAGGGAAACGAGGGAAAATCTTAAGGAGAAGATGACGGCCACAAGAAGTTATTCTACTAAAGAAATGATTTAAGATTCGTTGTTTGAGGAAAAGATATACGGAAGGAAAGATTTGTATATATGTATATTCCGCAATCTGTTACTTTCCCTATTGAGAAGGCCGTGGATTCCTCGTAAAAGGAAAAGTGGGATGAGGAACTGAATAATTTCTGGTATGCCAGGAACTATGGCAATGAGCATGCATAAGCTTCAAGAATGAGGCATTCCAGGAACAACTTTACGTTTGGTTTGTTGGGTGTAAGCACGGAAGGACAAGCCGACAAGCAAAGCAAGCATCCTTTCTATCTGTACTTATACTTATACAGATAAGACTCCTTTCTTTTTTGATGTGGATATTCTCATCCAGATGGAGCTGCTGCATCGGTGAAGGAAGTTCGCAAACCAGAATTCATTTCCATGCTTCCGTGTATCATCCGGTCTCACTTTACTTTTACGTATACTTGTTGACTTAAGGCTTACAGCATACCTCGATGCAACGCCAACGCCAGCAGAACAAGCCTCATCATTCAACCAATATATACAGTACGATTTCTCGTAAATTGTTGGAATGCACACGTATGCCAAATAAACCTTGCTTTCACTTAGGTCACTATTATCTGTTATAACATACATGTAGATATGTACCTGCAACTGTAGTCTATACTATAAGACCTATACTTAGTATAGGTAGATTTAAGAATAAGTTATTCAGTGTGTATTCCTGACAGTATAAGCATATGAAATAGTAATTGTTAAATAAGAAGTTTGTTAATTATGCAGGTTTTCTTTTTATCGTTGGATTCACGCCCTTGTTGGTATTTGTACACTGACTGAGTACCATGCTATCCTAGTATTTATATATGAGCAGGATACATATCTAAGTATCTATATAGGTACTACCAGAAATACAAATAAAAATCGCAATAACATGAAGACCGCTATTGAACCGTTTCGTCAGAAAGTAATCCTTTGTTTCCTGTTCGTGAGCCACTCTAGTCAACTTAACTTTCTTTGGCTTTAGACCGTTGGAATCATGACAATGAGCGTAATACACTAAAAACTTGTTATTAGCCTGATTTTTCTTCTTCATGTCCAAACTAATTTGAACAAAAATATAATAATGATACATTTCTTGACTACTGCTTGCATTCATCTCTACATAGTAGTACCCAAAGCAAAGGTTGTAAGTTTCTGAAAGCTTTTTTCAATTCTCGTGGTTTCAAAGTTTGTGCGCGGCTTGATCATTTATAAAGCATATGGCAACAAGGTTGTGGTTAAAATCGCTCTGTCACGATATTCATTTTTGCAAATTTGAGCGAACAGGAAGAATTGGAACCGTCTAGACGTCATTTCTATGTACATATGTAACTTTTTAACGTGCTAATTTTGCTTGCTGAGTGATATACTGTGCATGAGAGAAGAAAAATTAGTCCGGATATTCCAAAGGTACACGCCCTCTTCAGTTTTGATTTTATGCTAAACATATAGTATACGTACGTATTTCAATTTACTCAACATAATTTCGGTAAGTCGGAAAAGTAAAACAAAAAGTATAAGTATGCCATAGGTTTGTAAGGGAATTGATTGATACTGAATTTCATTACTGAAAATATTTTGAGAAATAATTTACTGTGTAGTTCTAAACAATGTTTTCATTGCAGGTTAAAAGTGTTAGCTATATAGGTATGTGTTTGAGCTATTTGCATTGAACCAAACTTTATGCAACCTCTTGATCTTTGAATTCTATTAGTTCTAAGCTGTCTACGATGAATGTCGGATGTTTCTTGTTTCTGTCTCACGGTGAGAGTCTATTTGACTAGATTAGAATCCACAGGAGATATGTTAGAACAGCAAATGAGATACAGGGAACCAACATTTGAACAATTATGTAAAAACAATTTAAAGGCTGATACACCCTGAAAACTTGGACAATTAAGCTTATTTCAATTATAATTGGATTATTTAATTAAGATAAATACTACAGCACGCGGGGTTGACTGTTACAGGATATGGAAGAAGAATAGATATATGCACGGGTCTTATGTTCAGGCGTTTTAGTAATCAGAGAAACCGGCTACATATTGAAGACACCCGAGTTATTTGTGTGTGTCTCCAGAATATCCTTTTAAACCAGATTAGCTAATTATTTGGGAATTTGCAACATTTAGGTATCTGTAACAGTAAGAAGTCACATGTATATCTGTGATTAATTAGGCTTTCACGGTATAATGAATATTTTCTATGTAGATGCCATTTGTTACGGAACTCCTGAATGCACGTACGGTTTGAAAGCAGCCAGTTTTATTGGAAGAAAGGACTGGAGAAATCATATGACTTATACAATAGTATATATATGTAGTTACTGATAGAAACCGTTATGAATCCTGAGATAGGAAAAATTTGCAATTCTAATTTAAAATCTTAGTGGTTCCATTAATCATTCTCTGATAGAATTTAATTATTGTCGCCTTAGCGAATAAGTTTGTTCTCTAATTTTTAGTTGACTTTGATTCTACACTTTACAAACCATATCAAGTTCCAAGTTCTTGTCTTTCCCCCAAAACTTTTTCAACTTTGTTTTCCTGGCTCTTCCTCTTCTCTCCTGCTCTGTTCTGTGCAGTCGTTCCATAAGGGAACGCTATAAGGGTTATGTACATGAAGTAGGAAAGATTAAAGGAGGCGGAGAATCGTTACAGCCGGAAGAATCAGACAAGTTGCCGACCCTGCAACTGCACACTAGAGTTCTACAATTTTTGATACGGAGGTGGCTAACATAATTACAAGTATCAGCCTACTGATGTGCCCATATGGTCGTGATGTATCACATGTTGATAAATTCCTCAATAGAGTATTAATAGTTTGTATTGACGTAAATAATTATACACTGTAACAAAACAATATGAATTTACTTCAAAATTGTTTCTCCCAGTTATTTTTGTTTGATAATTCCAAAGAGCGGATCCCTTCTAACATATATCAAGCGTAGAGATAAGTATTTATACAAATCAAATCAATTATCAAATATTTCGGCTTCACAAAGGCAAGTTAACCTGTGCAACAGTTTTCTCGTTTATTATCCGCCAAGAAAAAATCTTTTATTCTCAAAATAACTAAATTTACCATGAAAATGTATGTTTACGGATGATTGTTTATTTAATTGAACCCTTTGAAATATTTAATTTGTCCCCGAAAAATTGAACTATTTACAGCTCAAAGGTGGTCTTTTTCAGTTATACACAGACTGTCAATAATTCCGTTAATTATTGACAAAGTAGTTTACTATTTATCCATTCACTGACGTCGCTCTAACTTTCGATCGCTTCTTCTTCATGTATGTATCTATTTGGGACATATTATTCATGTGTGTATGTACTACGTAGTTATCTAGAGAGCTAGAGGCTACCTTGTTGAATGAGCAGCGTGCGTCTGGCAATGTTTTTAATTTAAGCCATAGAGTATCCTATTGATATTGTTGGGCATTCGTCTAATCGAAAGTATTAGCATACATATACATAAGCCCCGAACTCTTCCCCTTACAGGTGCTCGTTCTCATACATAATTACATTGAAATTCCCGAACATAATGACTGTAATTATTTGGTTGCTAAAGGGTGAAAGTCGACAGAAACTGCATATTTTCATGGACATGATGATACTGTTTCGTGTGTGCTTTCAACAGCACAAACGGCTCAAACTACACATGAAACAATAGGCGTAAATATCGATAATATATTCGTAAAACATTTATATAGCATAATAAGATTGACATGAGTGATAGTTATCTCACTTAAGCACAATTTATTTTATTGTACTACCCATTTATTATGTACATTTATAGTATGTTACGTATTTCATTTAAAGAATTCATAATGGTACATTATTTATAAATAATTAAACAATATAAATCCATTTAAACCGAATTTTACAGCTAATTTAGCTTGAAAGTCTATGTTGTGCAACAGTAGCCGAGTAGATATGTACACTGAGTGGAGAGGGAGACGATCAGTCATACTCCATACGTATCTCTTATATATATGAAAAGCGTGGGTCTTATGAACCGTATCTTGATTCCGTTGTGCTTACAAATGTATATGAGCGTATAAGTTCCGCATCTACAGATAATGGCTCCAGATGACTCAAATTTCAATGCAAGCAAGGAATACAAACGAGAAGACATTTCAGTAATGTGGATAAGTAACTGGGAGAATTGAGAAGCTTTGGAATTTGGGTGAAAACTGGGTTTAAATTTCCGCATAATTTCCGAGTGTAATATATCGGTTGCCAACTCGATTCACTGCTTTGTTTGTAAGTGTCTATGGCTGGGGCGTATTTGTCATTGGGGAAGAAAAAGGGATAAGGCGTCGGTTTTAAAATTGATGCCGAGTATAGTTGACAGTGAATAATGAAATATGTGATGGAATGTAAGGCGTTAGCTCTATGTAAACCTATTCGTCTCTGGAGTGGTAGATGTGTATTTTGCACGCTCGGCGTTACTGCTCGCGTGAATTTGGGTACAAATATCTTTCCGAGTTTTTCTCTTCCCTGCCTCCAGTATACTGTATTATGAAAGAAGTCAGAAAGCAGTTTTTGAAAGCTCGGGAGCAATTTCGTTATTGCCAGAGAGATGTGGAAAGAGATGGAGGAAGAAGGAAAGAACATATTCCAAATATGTTTCTAAACCTGTGAACGAATTGTTCTGCTCTGACTTTGGTTTTAGTTAGATACTACTCTCTTTACTTGTGGGGTTCCGCGTACACACAAGAGTGAGAATGTTCTACCCTCGTACCGTCCGTAGTTGTCTTCACACTTATTTCATGTCACGTTCAACCATAGTTTTAGCAGCAAGTCGCTTGTTGCAACTTGCCCTGTTGAATGGAGATGGAGTGTTTGGAGGAAACTGCAGCCATAGCTTCTATTTTTGTTTATGGATAACTCAAGTGAAAATACATGTATGTATAGAAATTTGTACCTGTTGTATGCAAATGTTTTCATAAACATTATTACTTTTAGATTGCAATTTTTCCTGTATTATAGTATTCTACGGATGTACAAGTTGTTTATAAAATAATAATTTATATGAGTACTTTACTCCTGTTTTTGAATCTTAAAAATCCTCAAACCAGTGGATGAAGTAAATTCCTATGTGACCCCATTGCAGAATCTAAAAGGCCAGCAAAAACACGATGTCACAACAAAACTACAGGATTGGTGCCATTACTAGTGTACTTACATGTATGTGTGCATGTATAAATGGGAGAATTATCTTACATAGAGTTATACAACATGTGGTGGACATATAGACGTACACGCCTGGTTTCTCCTTCTTCCTCTTCTCGCCTATACAGTGTATATAACTATGTATCTGCAGCTTATGATTCTCTCAAACTGGCTGAAAAATCTAATAAATTAAGCTGCGAGCTTGAATGGTTGGATTTACACTTGTGCTCCGGCGTTTTAGTCAGTAGCAGTATATAGTGGCAACCCTGAAATTATATACAGGGACTCTCATGAGTTTAATCTTGATGTTAATCTAGGAAGTTGTGTGGGAAGACAACGATTAATGGGATATGGAATGAATTACAACACCATATCAAACAAAACTTGATCTCTAAGGTGTCAAAGTCAACATGAAATCTTTTTGGGGTTTGAATTAAAGTCACAATTAAGTCATGCTCTTTCGCTCAGCAGGTATTCTTCTTACATAGGCGTACATAAGTATATTTCGCCGAATATCCACATATGATTATCCATCGATTCTGTATCTTAATACTTATACCTTATTCTCTCCTTTTGCCATTAACATTACACGCTATATTATTACTAGGTGTTGATGAAAACCACATATCATTATTATATATTCTTGAATTAGTACGTCGTCGGTATGTTTGAATAAGAGTATTTTGTACTACCGTTTTTGTTAGCGTTCTGGTAAACCCCAGAATTGTTGGAGGCTGCACAGTCGATTCAGACGTTTCTGACTC
Organism: Lipothrix lubbocki; assembly: GCA_034696945.1. Classification (NCBI taxonomy): domain Eukaryota; kingdom Metazoa; phylum Arthropoda; class Collembola; order Symphypleona; family Sminthuridae; genus Lipothrix; species Lipothrix lubbocki. The sequence goes on from JAQGAK010000223.1 coordinate 54,316, forward strand.
TACGAGTCTACCGAAAGCAAAGCCCGTGCAGGCAAGAAGAACATTACGCAGCTGCATTCCCATGTACGGTTGAAGTTACGGACATTAATGGGATATTTACAATATCTGCTGTATCAAGGATAAGAATGACGTTGAAGACACTGCGGAAAAAAGAAGTAAGTAGCTGATTGATTTTTTTATCGTCTTGCATTACTTTTTTATCAACAGCATGTGGAACCCAAATAAAGATCAACGAAGGCTCATCAGATAGTCATGGCTCCTCACGCATTACTACATTTAATGTATAAGTATCAACGACACGATATGACAGCTTCGGTTAACTGTTTTGTCCCTTGACAAATAATATGCAGGCCATAATAACAAGCAATTGATTCCTCATAAGCTCATTTTGAAAGCCTAATAATAAATTAATAATACGAATTGATTAGACCGATAAAAGTAGCATCAGCCTTTACAACCAAATGTCTGTGCCTCTGAAGCAAAGACCTACGATACAATATTTATACTCTACATATAAGAAGTAGATGCCATTTTCCCTCATGTACAGATCTAACAATACCTAAGCGACAATAAGTCTTTTTCTATATGTTCAGTGTTCTGTCATGTTCAAATAAATTGATCTTATTTAATTAATCTGCCCTAAATCCTTTCGGTGTTGTACAATGGTGGCATAGAACGTGAAAATAATCCGACAAAAATAAAAGTATGTACATTGTACATACATTCAACCATTTACATTCTTGCTGACAGTTGAACAGTAATGTGATAAATTAATTAGCAACCATGGACTCATGTAGCCAGTGTTAACTATATACTCGTATATCTATACTATATTGGAGTTTGTACTAACTTTGGAAATATAGCAACTTTAAAAATGAAAACGAATATAAAAACAACAGTGTTGAAATTTCCCATTGACTTGAACGTTCTAATAGTTTGAACGTCAAGGAAATTACTTGGATGACAAGAAAACTGACTTCAATGGCAACCCCACACACACACGCATGCATGAAGCATTATATTATGGTTTATGTCCTTCTGTCTCTAAAGGGTTAAGCACTTAGGTGGTCTAGTTGACAAGTGGGGCCGGGAGTACACACATTGTAGACATATATGGGGCTTTTACATTATTCTTGCAGTGCACTTACTGGTCCAGGGTGCACATATATGCGCTTGACTTATACTAGATTGCATCTGCGTTTCGGTTCAGTGTGTGAGATTAAAGGATGGAGCAATGTAACTTTAAATGTTGTATGTACATAGATGTATGTATATAACTTGTCTATGTATGCATGAGAAAGAAATCAGTTGAATACGTGCTGGTGTTCCTGAAGGAATACTTAAAGCCTTTATCATAATGATGTCCTTCCATAACTCTCCAGTATTTAATGCTCCTGAACTGTTGATAAATTTTCAAGCCCAGTATACTCATAGTTGGTATATAATTATAGTATGTACGTCGGACTTATACACGTACTGTAAAGCCCACAGTATAGTATTTAAATATTCCGTTTGTATTTATACGTAGAGTTTAGGTATGCTGCTCCTTCAGTGGTAGCTTTGTAGTTACATGCTTCATTGTCTTCCATTACACATTTTGTATCTCAATATGAACATATTTTGTACTTCAACAGAGTTTACAATGTAATAAAGACTATAGACATTACGAGTGTAACTTCTATGTGGTAGGTACATTAGATATGCACCTATTGGTAGTTGAATAATGCTAATGTTGTATCATACATGTTATTGTGGGCAAGAAAATAGAAGGGCCCTTAAAGACTCCGCTATTGTATGTAGTACTTCTTTTATGTGTTTGGTCGGGATATATTTTGTGAGTGAGGGAGAGATGTCTGGGGTGCAAGCTTTGATATATGTGTGTAAGGTATAATAGAGCATATATATGTATATCCGAACCATTATTCTCTGGTTCCATTTTCGTATGGCTTTAAAGAGTAAGTTACCATCAAAATCGATCGACTTCTCTCTCTAGTATTCCGTATACTTCTCTGAGAGTTGTCTCCCTCTGTGTATATATGCACTTTTCTCCACTTTGCCTCGGCTCTTATTGTGGAAATCCACTCTTCATTAAGTTCTCAAATAAAGACTCGACTTGACTCCCTTATAAAACGACATTGTATTACTATTATGGTAAGGAGAGAACAAGAGCTATCTGCTACCACTTCTGCTCATATTTAGCTTGTGCTTTTCATTCCGTATTTTGTGTCAACGCTCGCCACCAAACGATATGCTTACCGGGACAACAGCTTCTTGCTTTTACTTTAGTATATCTTCTCTTTCTCTTTTCTCTGATGTTGTTCTTCATCTTCTCCATCTCTACTAACTTATTTACAGCCCGCCTCTACAGACCTCAGTCTTTCACCTCTATCCTTGTGTGAGTGTACACAGGCCATTAAATGCTTAAGAGCACTGATGGTTTCCTTTATATAAGCACACCAATAAACTTCAGAATTTGTTTTTCACATTACTTCTTGTATTTTCATCGGAAGTTTGCTCTTTCACAAGCCGTGATTTCCCTTTCATTACTGTTATCACTTCTTGGATGGTTTTCAATTTTCATGGTCTTTGACGCTCCCTTGTAGTAGCGCGGCACAGTTAGCAAGCAGTTTCCCTTATATGGAAAATGTATGTAATTATATAATGTTTGTTCTTATACTGTGAACCATGTTAATTTTTGTGCACACGGTTATTTTAAACTATAAAAATACACATAATTATTTGCATATTGTAATTTGTGGTTAGAGTAAATTATATTTTAAATAGTAGTGGGTAAACTACATTTTAATCTTGGTGAGGAAAAGTTAAAGTTCATACTGTAATTATTAGCCTGCATTTAACCTGAAACCGAAGTTAAATTACGTATAACACCACTGGAAAAAGTTAGCACGAAAAGCTTTCGGTTCTTATTCTAGAGCATTATAAAGGCTCACAATGAGATCCACTATGGCTTTATGAATAAGGCGAAGCCCTTTTTTCTTAACCCTCCCTGCATTCATACAGTGTGTCATACAGTAAGGCGTTTTGTTAAGGCAAACTTTGGGAAAGTAAAGAATATGGAGCGATAGAAGAGGTGATCCGCGCTTACGATTGCAGAGTTTCAAGTTTTATAAATACAAAGAGGTTGAGGAGAATTCCAGAGGCTATAGTACCACAAGAGGAAATATATAACTGAAGTTTATTATTTCACTTATTTAGGCCACCGTTGGATATAAGATTCCTTTACATAACTACTTCAAATCAAGTAGTGGGAGCGGTATGTGAATACTTGCATATGTAAGCGAAAAGTTTTGTAAAAAAAGTTTTTCGTTTTGCTGTCGCTCTCCCTCAATCCACTCTCTTGTGCTTTCACTTCTTCAAGATTCAAGTTTTCCAGGGTAATATGCGGAGAATTGGTGTTCACTGTCGGGACTATAAATCTATCTTTCAACCGTTTTCTCCTTCAAATAATGTGGTTACATGTTAATTTTTTCATTTTTGCTGTTTCGTCGTCTTTGATTTTGATTGCTAATTTTAGTTATTATTATCCCATAGGCTAGTCATCTTGTCTTACAATATCAGTAACAAATTTAATTCATGTGGTTATGGTTTGTATATTGTTTCGTGCTTAAGAAAATATTTTTGTAGAAATGTATATCTATAAAATTTGCGTTTATTTCATAGAATAGTGTAATTTTATTACATTTTATTATTTAATTATTAGTATAAGTAACTTAGCTCAAAATCGTTAGAAATGTCATCACTGTTCCCTAATTGTAACCATACCTTGTTGCATTTACAGTACTATATCAACTAATTACATGGGTGTGTACATTTCGTCATGAATTCTAGGTAACAGACAAGAATATTTTTTTATTTGCATAGTCAGAAGTAACTTTTCGATTAACTCAAAACGACGCTTTGAAGCTTCTGGCAACCGAATAAGCTGCACCTTTCTATCATTTTAGTCACCCACTGCGTCATCCGTTGGACTCTTGAGTTATTTATATAATATAAGTACAGCCTTTTTGAGATGTGTAAGGGTCAAAGTTTTTGTCTACCAAAGTTTGAGAGTACAGAAGGAATTTATTCATGTTCATCTTCGGCAGCTAAGCGGAAGCTGTAAAACACTACAAGTTTAGGTTGAAATGGCTGGTAGCAGCTCTATCACCAATGAATTCAGCTGTTGTTTGTGCACGATTGAGTCCCTGTTTGCAGGACACATCTCTTGTTGCTTACGCTTGTAAGGGCGTCAAACGCTATTTTTATTATAGTATCACTTGGTTCATTAGCTTACCACATCATGGTTTGGTCTGTATAGTGACGTATTTCCTGATGGGCTATGTATTATGTATTTTGAGTGGGCAATAGTTGAGGTTTTATTGTGAACATATTACGCAATATATGACATATATTATGAAGCGCCATATATGAGCTCAATGTGCAATGTGAGGCATTACGTATATACTACTGAAGTATTTGATGGGATAGAAAAAGAATATACTCGGTGTAGAAGTGAACTTCTGAGGGAAAAAACATGTCCTTTATGATTCTTTTCAATTTTTTTCTTTCACTCCATATATTTAGATATAACAAGACGTGTAGACGTATTCTGCATTGTATCATTTAAGTGTCAGACATATACATATGTTGATATTATGTACTGAAAACTATTCAGGATTTCGTTTCGTGGTATGACACTACAAACACATTTTGTATACTACCATGATTCCTGTACGGAACATATTTTTACCATGAGTTTTGTGCACTAACTCAAAGGTCTCTCCAGTCCACAGCCAACTTCAAAAATTGATGACAATGAGTTAGGCATATGTACACATACATATTTTCATATCGTGTATACAATTATTAGAGTTTTTGGAAACGATATGTCACTGATGTGTATACAAAAGGAAAAATGTTGGATAAAGAGTTGAGCATAAGGGGAAAATTGATTTTTTTCTTGAGAATGTTTTATCTCTGGGTGTGTTTGTGGATGCATAGCCAAACCATTTATAATATGATTCCTAAGTGGCAACGACTGTTAGCGCTATAGGAGACATAATTCTGGGTTAAGTTATTGTAATGGAAAACATGTGGGGAAATGACTCGGTTTCAAAGGTTGCTTTTCTGGTCTCCCCCGCGAATCTACACTTTGCCTGCACATATATATATATACACTTACTAATCCGGGTAATACTTAAATACATAAAACAATCTTTATGATGAAAACTTACTTACCTATGCATTTCTTCATTACAAATCTCTTACGTATTTATGCTTTATATCTAGTATGATGGACGCTATATATCCATATAGTTATTGATCCAACTTTTTTGACTTATTGATTATGTCGTTTACCTCTTCCTGTGCATATTATTCTCTTATAATCTTCCATACCTGCATTGGAATTTCCTGTGAAATTTATCCCGGTTCTCAGAAAATATGCTTGTAGTACACTGGTATCTTTGCACATGGAATATGTTTAGACACAGTAAAGAAGCTATACCTATATACATGCAAACTTACAACTTTGGAATGCATTTTTACGTATACAGTAGACACGAATACAGGAAGTTCACCCAAATTTTGATGCTAAACACCTTCAATCGGAGCAGGAAAGGAGATTGGGCGCATATGTACTGTATACGTATACTAGCAACATAGGTTGAACAGAAATCATTCGGGTTGGAAGAGTTGATCATGCTTCGATGTGTGGTTAAAGGAGATTACACTCTCCAACCACGGTGGTTAGACGTGAAATAATTCTTAACCTGGAGGGTTTCGCCTTCAGATCTTTCCTTTTTATCTCTTTATAAGATGGCAGGGTAACCAAGATTATACATACGCACACCTCTTTACTACTGCAACTACTAGGTGCTTGAATCAAGAAAGCGTTAAAGCCCTGTGCTCGAATCTGTACTGGTAAATTTTACATAACTTGTTAGAGGATGAAATAGAGACAGGACTGTGATTGTCAGCGTTAGCGGCTGATACTCTATTCATTTAAACGAGATTGTCAATCCCGTGTTTTTATATAACTATTGACACGGTTACGTACGAAATTGAGACTCTTCTGGGATATTCATTGGAACTCTTATGCAACATGCATTGACGCTCTTTTGAAACTTACACGGCGCTCTTTTGGGACAAACACTGATACACTTACGGGAACACTTTCTACTGGGAATTACCGCACAAATTACGGACGTCATGCTTCGAAATGAAGGTTTTTCACTGTGTCATCAAACCACAACTTTATTTTATTAGCTTGTTTACAAGTCAGGAAGGTGGAACAATATTACAAACCCTATTAGCTACTGGCGCTATCACGGTTTGACTAAGGTTAGCATTCTGACCTTAAAAGTTACGACAGCTATTGCGAAACTCCTGTTTGTGTTTTAACCTTGAGTAAAACCGACTTGAAGATCCAATATTTCTTTTAGGATCAAACCGATTTAGAATCATTTGTTTGTAGAAGATCAACAGAATAAAAGAAGATCAGTCAATAATATTTTGTCTTTTCGTCCCTTATGCAATAGGGGCCTTCAAATGCATTAGCCATAGTCAAACCTAAGAGTCCAGCTAAAGAGTACACTCACCTTCACAGTTTTTTCTGTTTCTTGGCATCTGTATTATATACTCCTCCAAGCTTAAAAGTTATCTACATGTTCAAAAGAACAAGCTAAAAGTTTAGGTCGCGGGCGTGGAGTTGGAGTGGTGTTTGTGTCTACTTGCCCAAAGAATAAAAGCGTGCGAGCGGTTCACTTTTCCTTACACATGTACAGAGAGAGGGAAACAGTGGGGGAATCGGAGAGTTCTTGCTTTCCGGATTCTCACATAAAATCAATAGCGAAAATGTCTCTGCCGTTCACTCTCTTTCCATAGCTTTTCTTCTTTCCGTGAAGCGTGATATTTGGCTTTTTGCGAAAAACCATTTCCAATTTATGCCTTGACATGAAAGCTGTTCAGCTCTATTCTGGTCGTCAAGCTGTTTTCTATGAATACAAGCAAGATCGAGTGAGTGAGCTGCCCGCATGATCCCAATCACTTGTATGTTTCTACATACTTTGGGACTACTTTTCTGGTATCACGACTACGTGCTCTGGTATACTGTATGGGTTGTACTAGTGTGTGGGCCTACCAGAGTATGCATTGCATGCTATCAGTGGGCTGGGTAGACCTGCCTTTACTCATTCGCATCTGATTTCCCCATACATCTTATTCTTTCTCTTTCCTCTACTTCTCTTATGCTTGCATATGCACTACAAAGGCTAAGGAGTGAACAATCTTGGAATGAACAATCTAAGTCCATCAAATCCCTTCGTGCAGAAAGTATTCACACTATCTGTTTCGTTTGTAGAACGGGCTATGCTATGCCGTTCTTTACAATCAATTGGAATCCCTGGTATCCAAGGTATGTAGCCCTTCCATTGACTGATTGTGATGTGAACGATATTACATTACTGGTATCAACTTATACATGAAACGTAATGGGTCCCACTTATTTAAAAATTAAAAGTTATCGGTGTTCGTTCGAATTTTTATTCTTAGATAATAAATCTATATTATCTCAAATGTGTTAAATAATATAATTGCAACATAAAAAAAAGTTGTACACTGGATTATAATATTCACCTACAATTATCTTAAAGGGCATTTTGCATAAAAAAACGCTAATATTTGACACTTTATTTACGGAATCACACTTGTGACAACCTATGCTAAAGTTATATTGGTAGATTTGAGTCAGGATGCAGCTAAGTACAAAATAATGTAAAGCAAGGATGGGAAATGGGGGAGAGATAACCTGATCTGGTTAGAGACTAGAATAGGAACTATTGTAGTAGCTAATATTAAGCAGACGTAGTCAGTGCAGTATAATAATATAATTGATTGGTTAAGTTTATTCAAAATATGAAATATGAAAAATGGTTATTCAATGTATGGTTGGATTTTATGTAACGCTTGGCGCTGGTAACACGAAAACATGTATAGTCAAATAATTAGAAAATCCACAACAGCGGCACGTAAGTAATCAAATGACAATGTATTGCGGGTCAGGTAGGGAATAAAGTTTAAATTGATGTTTTATCCGTAAGTTGAATTTCCGTACAACAGGTTTGTTTTCGAGGGAATTCAAGTGTATCTTGCTACTTATAGAGCTTATATATTCTTTCGCGTATAGAGAAACTCTGTTCTGTGAAAATGGCTTTGACTTTTGGTTCCGTTTTTATAGGTAGTCAAGCGTTGGCTAAATACGGAAATGTGTTTGGAGCTCAATTGAAAGTAAAGTTGAGTGGAAGTCCTCTCAAATATTTAGTGGTGAGCACAACTACTGTAATTTGGCTGTAATCTATTGCAGAAGTGGAAGTAATCGAGTTAGGATTTGAGTTTGGCCTGTGTTTTAGCTTTATAGGTAAGGTAAGCTAGGTACATATATGGGGTTGAAAACCTTGTTTCGAATGCTGGGATGTGTATGTAAGTAATGTGACTCTCCTCCTTGTGGACCATGAATTGCTGGGGTTGTGTTGTGTCCTTTTCCTATGCACTCTCTGGACCACTTGGCAGTAATATGTTCTCGTAAAAGTATCGAAACTCTCAGCTAAACTCCAAGAGTTGGATATGCATACTAGTTAGATGAGCATTTGTAGTGGAGTTGGTGGTTGGTTGTGTTTCATATGTGATACATTTGTATTTTTGGTTCGCGGGCACTATCTTGAATCTGTAACTTGAGTCAGGTTTCATATGGGCGGGCCTCGTGCTCATATAAAATCTTGTTGGGGTGTATGCGTGTGAAAATTTCCTACTGTAAATGTTTCCGGCGCTCTAGTATGACTATTGCAATGCCGATTTTCAAGTTTTAACTTATAAAACTGCATGTACTTACCAGAAGATCCACTTTAATAGTAAGATCTACCATTTTATCCACGCGTTTGGGAATTCTTGTTGTTGTTGTACTACCTGACCGCATACTAATAACATGCTGTGTACTTAAAACGCTGTGTTCTATGATCGTTTCTTACTTTCCTCACTATATGGTTTAATACTCTGGTTACCTGCTATAGCCTTGAGACAATATGCTACTTTTAGCTTGACAGTAAGCGCGTGTAAACTTGCTGCTATACTGACAATGTAATCAACTTGAAGAGAGGATGGAAATTGACAATGTAATGTGATGAAATTTCATGGGGTTGAATGTGACGGCAAATGTCGGAGAGATTCATGCTCCAAGTAAAGACGACAAGTGCAAGACACAATTGCAGTTTCTTCTGCCTTGACTCACTTTTCGGTTGTTTATAACATTAGACTCGGAGTGAGTTCGCCGTCAACAGATATTGCAATCTCAACAGGATTTTGCGGAGACACCATGCGAAAGATTCTATGTTTTACCTACATATCGTCAGAGGAGAACCTAAAAGAAAACTTAGTCTTAAAGTACCAAAATCCACTTTCCACTAATGCCAAAACATACCAAATTGAAAACTACGTTTAAAATAAATGTGGTTCTTTTTTACTTTAAAGTTTTAAGCGTTCCCTCTTTAGGTAGAAGATTATTAGAAGTGAAATAAAAAGTTTGTACCTCTAAGCTGCTGGGTTTACGATATGTTTGTAATATATAACCAAAGGATTTCATTTTTGGACACTGTCGTTGCTCCAAAGCACTGACTGTGTGTGTAGATACCTTGACATGTCTTGGAAGGCTCCTTGGATTCAAAAGAGAAGAGACAATATATAGTTTGTATATGCCTATTTTGTATGTATCTACCTGTGTGTGCACTGTACGTTGAGTAGTAAAGGCTGAGGTCACTTTTATCGGACTATAAATTCTCACTCGTGCACACTGCCTATAAATGTTTTTTAAATCTGTTTTAAGAGCTTTCTACTGTCGTTCCAATACATTTGTGATGATAACCGTTGTGACACTTTGTAGTTCAAATTTGATTTGTAGACAATTCACTTTTCTCCTCCTAGGTGCGTAACTTCATTGACAGGTGTGGTGACTATAGGTATATGTGAAAGTATATGCAAATGTAAGGAAACTGTTGCGGAAGATAACTGGAAGGATGATGGTAGAATAATGACTCGTATGGACTCATTCTATGAAAATTTCATTAAAGATACTTCACAGTTTAATTCAATTATCCGCCACCGCAGATTGACTTCAAATATGCATGTAAACATCTGCAAATTGCCGAAAGTATTAAATTCCTATGTTATGCATTCAAGCCGGCACAGCGAGATCCTCGGCCATGTAGATACATATGTATATTAGACTGTGGAGGACGAAAGATGCTCTAATTGTATTTGTATCGTGTGGGCCAGGGAGAGTATGCGGTGGAAAGATAGGTTAGATGCTTTAACATGTTCCATGCAGTTGAGTTGCTACACAGTAATGTTAAACTAAGCTTTCTGAAGCTGTGAGTGTGCCATTTAATGAATGATTATTAAAGATAAGTGATTCTTATTAAGAATGTGAAGTCAATGTATTACCGGTTGCTTGAATATTCTCCCTTGTACAACATGAATATGAAGGACCATCCTTCGTTTAGCTCGCCAATTCATAACTAACGTAAGTGAAAACCTACAATCTATAACTGGTTAAACTTTTGCCCCGCTTAAAGTTGTTTTGTTAAGACTTGACGGGGAACTGTGACGCGATAACGTTTGAGTCGCAATTTCGACTGTATGTTTTAGAGAAGACTATATTGAGTTTTCAGAGAAAATTATATGGAATTTATAGGATAACTGTATAGTATTTACAGAGAAAACTGTATGGATTTTATACAGGAAACTACGGTGCATTTCCAGAGAAAACTACATAGAATGCGTAGAATGGATAGAGACGAAAACGAATAAGCGAGAATGGAATGCCCGTTAAGTTAGTACGAATTTGGGATGGAAATGTATAAGGAAAAGTTATTTGTGGAGGACCTTCTGTGCTTTGCGTAATGCTTTCGCGTACGGTAGTTAAGCGTAAATGATCTTTTTCTCTGTGGCGCGAAATGTGTGTATATATACAGAAAGATCAATAACTTGAAGTGGAGTCAGTTGAGTTTTCTCTTTTCCTTCTCTTTTAGTTTTCAATCCCAGCTTTGCTTACATCATTGCTTCCAATTTGTGTTCATTTTCCCTAACACATGTCCGCATAGTTTTACAATTGTGCTTTTCTTGTTATACTCTACACTTACTGATTGTTTATTCCCTTCTCACACTTTTCTATCAGATTCGAGAGTGCGGCTTTCATTGCATTTTAATTATCCATTCCTCCTTCCCTGTATGAATTCAATGTGTGTGTAACACTTTCAACCTACCTTCTTTTGTTAGGCAAGATTAGCACAAAACGATCAAGTATCTTTGTTCAGTCCGTTCATGTTTTTTCTTAGAAATTTCTTGCTACCAATTTACGACAATATATCAAAGATATTTTTGTTATTTATTTATGCTATTTAATAAAATCCAAAATTCAAATAACGACTATCCATTTTTAATATCTTGGCTTACGTGGTTAACAGGTAAATAATTTTATTAATACAAATTATTATTTATTAAAATAAAAATTTATTAAATAACGAGATTTTTATAAAATTGGCTTTAAATACTGCGGTTGCTCTCCATTAACTGTGCCAATATACTAGACCTTCTATGATCCAGTAATCAGAGCAAACCTAATTGTACGTTCAATTTATCGGATCAAATTTGTATTTATGGTCAAATTTCTGGTAACTGAATATATTGAAAATGGATCAGACGGAGTCAAAGAAAAGCACAAGGGATATTCACGCCTGTAGCTCACACACACACTCTCTCTCTGTGTATCCAGACCCGCTTGAGCAGGCTGATGTATATAGAGAAAACAAAGGATACCAAGACACTTCTGCTGCGGAGCCACCTAATGTGGTGAACATAAATAGAGAAGTAGTCAACAGGGCAAAAAACATGATGAGAAAGCGGTGTTTGTGAAAGGAAGTTATAGGAAGTGAGAAAGGAAAATAGTATAGTAGTAAACTCAACCAGACAGACGCACGCATTCACATCAGAAATGAGATTTCTGATCCGATTTTTATGTCATGTCGTTCAAACTCAAAACTTTCCACTATTTTTATGAGAGAATGTAGTATCAGTTTTTTCCTACCGCTTTTGTTTTTTTCTTTTTACACACTGAACGACCGATTGACATCTTATTGCTTCCTTGTTACTGGTTTTTGCTTATGGTATTTTCCTCTTTGCTTTCGGTGTAATTGAAGGATGGGATTAATGAATTTTTCTTGTCCGACGCTGAGATTTTATGTTCTGTGGAAGATCCATTAGATTTTAATCCCTCAATATTGGTCGTCTACAGTTACTCGCTCTATAAATGATGAAAATTAATGATATTAACATGAAGCTTTTACGAACATAAATTTATTAAGTGCTTAAACTTGTTATGTAATACCTATAGAAGGATTTAACTCATGAAAAATTGCATCTTTTAACAAGTAAATTCTTTGTATTCTTGATCGTAACAGACGACAAATAAATGCAGTCAATGTTGTACCGAAAGCACGACTTACAAAATATTGATACATTAAAATCTTTAAAGGTACTTAACGGTAGTTTACAACTGACCCGTAAATATTTTAAGCAATGCGGAGGTTCATCGAGATTCGATTTGTTTTGTGTGGCATGAGCGCAATTATGATTAAAGCTGATAGACAACTAGTTACTCTTTGATTTTGGTTGCTTGTTTTTCTTCTAAGTGCAGGGCAAAGAGGAAAATGCTCACGAAGTGGAATGTTGGTTGCCCAAACTACACAGAATAAGTTAAAGTTATTATTGCTATACTTTCCAATGCAATTTTAAAGATTCATACACAGAGTAATAAGAAGGTGCAGCAGTCTTAGTTTAACCGAGCTGTCACTATGTATCTCATTTCATGTATAGACATTCTCTAGCCCTTTAAAGACCAAGTGTCCGAAGTACGAGCCCCGTATACACTCATGTATGAAAGACAGGTACCACAGGAGCGTGGAGAAGTGAACAAGGGAGGAAAAACGCACGCGTGCTTCTAGAAACTTTTGGTCTTCCTCATGAAACAAAACTCTATCGAAATTGTGGCTTCATACCCTTGCCTTGGTTTATTCTCCTGCCTTGAGAGTTAGTCAGTTGAGAGTCGTGCATCTTTATGGACCGAGGAAAGAGGCAGCAGTCCTGCTAAAAGATACAACTCGTTTGTATATATTTAATCTAACTACTACTACTACTAGTATTCGTGTCTGAGAAGCTAAAACCCACCACACCTGCTATACTTTTATTTAACACTGCGAGCGCTATTACGAACTTACGGCGTATAAGTTTTCGCTTATGTAAGTAAGAGATAAGTGTTGTACACTAATATTGGGCTTGTCCGGCATAGACACACACTGAATATAAGTATAAACCTTGAGTATATTGATGAGACATTTACACATGCCGACAAGCTCATATTCAGCTGGTTACGCACTGCACACATTCTGTCAGAACATTTTGGTAAAACTTTACTAGATACTTGAGCTATTAGATTAAATAACAACTTTTTTCCATACAGTTCCCATACATTTAGGAAGTAAATTACACTGTTTTGTCGTTTTTATACATTCTCTTATATATACGTTATATATAGATACATATCCTTGCCTTTATTTCTTGTACTCACAATCAACAAAGCACTCACTACCAGCAGACGAGCAGGGATAAGCTCCTTTGTTTTAATAATAACAAGGTCTTACATGTAGGAATAGTTCAATGAGCAAATCTACTCTGCTGGCATTCTTTCATACACGAAAACGAGAACAAAGTTGTTTTGCATTTTCCCTATTTTTATCATTACTGCCTTATTATCATTTGTGCCGCCACTTAATCTACATAATTTGAAGCTGTATCTGTGGAATTTTCGAGGGTACCTATTACATTTTGTGTATTTTCTAGCTGCAGATATTATAAAAGGTATTAATTTTGAAGAATATATATTGTGGTTAATATTTGCAGATCGTCTGCTCCAACCAGTGATTGGTGAACCCCCGGTGAACTAATTTGAACAATAAAAGCAGAGAAGTCAAGGAGTAATAATTGTTCAGCCAGTTGTAGAGCACGAAGAGTTGTTTGAAATAAGATTCCTAAGAAAAGAAAAAATTGCAAGAACAATAAAGTTCAAATTGGGATCCCTTTGGTGACTTTCAAGTTACAAGCTGTAAAGTGCCTAGTTTTCACACACACACACACCAAGAGTACATCGAGTTAAAAAGAAATACTTTGGAGACATAAGCCCTTAATATACTTCAATAACTCGAGGATCTTTTCATGGAAAAGATAATTAGTTCAAACCAACGAAGTAGAACAAATAAACTTCAAAAGTCAAAACTTTGATATAACGTCTGTGTGTCCATTTCAAGTAACTCTTGTGTCGACCTTCACAATTAAATAAGTCGTGAAGACAATAAAATTGATGAAAGAATTTTACAATCGCCGGTCACATTCCCTTAACTTTCGAAGGTGTTGACATAACATTCGATCCTGCAAACAGGTAATGGCAAGTATTGATTTCTAAGCTTTAATTAAGTAAATAAATCCATAAAAAATGCCTTTTCCCCATACAATTTGTAGTAAATTATCCCTGTTAAATAAAGTAGCATGTATTCCAGTAATCATACTAAATATTTAATTTTTTACCACAGTTCTATCGTTTTTTACGGTTTAATCTAACTCAATAGTACCATAAGTTACTAAAAGGGATGTTGAATTTATAAGATTCCGGGAACGGATTTCATCAGCAAGTTCCGGAAATTCAGTTGAAGCCTCAGCAAACAAACAATAAAGTTGTTTTTTCTCTGGACGTGTTCCATATTTACTTTTCTGTTTGATTTTGTTGAGCGTTGGGTACGACGAAGGTTCAAGGAGACGCAATAGTTACGTAGCTATACACCAGCGAGTTGTTGAAAATAAATGAAGAACATTTAATAGTCTCAAAATGCGAGACTTTTTGACATGAGTAGAAACCATCTGCGGCTTGGGTTGTTTTAGTTAAAAGTATCTAATAGGTAAATGTTACTATAGCGGAGAAAAGTATTATGCCTTGTGTGAGGCAAAATAATCTTTAAGCCTCTTGATAAAAGCAAGCTACATCGGTATATATAGTGTATGCTTACAGCACACAAAGTTAATCCCCCGTCATCGTACGGTTCTACTATATAGTAGAATGGCTTGGGTTTTGAGTTCAAGACAAGTTTATACTATACGGCAGATATACTACGTCGGAGCAGAGCAAAGGACGTAAGCTATTTTGAGACGAAATGTCTTGACGTTCAGAACTCACACATAACTACGGTATCTCAAACACTTTTCAATAACAAGCTTGAGGAAAACGTTGATTCAAGCAGCGATGTATGTAACAATTTCCCCTTGAACTCATTTTATTGCCATCGATATTTGACGCATTTTCCTTATCTGCATATGAAGCATTGTCTATCGCCTTATGAATAGTGTAACTTTTAAGAAAATTTAATTGTGATTTTATTAACATGATATTCCTGCTTTAGTAGGTATATGAAGTGCCAATTTGTCAACAGTACATAGAAGTTGTGGCGTAACCATAAAACGTATAAAGCTGAAGTATTAACTCCATTCGTACCCACCGTCTACACAAACAGTATAATTAAAACTCGCTTACCAATTTAATCAATCCCTCCATCGCTTCGAACGTCCGCACAGGGTAGACACTGACCGATTATTACATACATATAGTATACATTTAGTACAAAAATGTATACTTAAGCATAAATGTCATCTGTTCTGTATGCACAACTTAACTCATCATTCAGTTATTGTTGCGGAGCAGTCGATTTATGCATATAAGTACCACCGAGGACAGATGAGCTCATATCGTTAGTTGTGTGGAAAGGTAAACAGATCTCTCTTGTTGTTCAAATTGTTGACTGTACTTCACTGATATTGAGTTACTCATTGGTGTTAAAGTATTACGATTTCAACAAGCGAACAATATCAGGATTTTAATTGTTTTAAGGTGTTTTTGTTTTTGCTACATACGCTCAAACTCTTGAATACCGAATGGCATGCCTGGTGGATGGTGCCAAAGTGGTTGTCTTATTATATATTTGCACTTAATCTACAGGTTTATGCTTTGATTATTATGTAGGCTGCATACCACTGCTCATGCTTTTAGCACAATTAATTAAGATCAATCGTCATTGAAAATACCTCTGTTCCGGCGGTTTCCAGTGGATAAAGGAACAGGAGGAACTGCATGCTGTAGACAACTGATGGAAAATAGGTCACCTAGTACTACAGTTACCTTCTTACCATATCCATTATTGCATTCCACAGCTGCTGCAAATTGATCCATGCCAGCAGTTTACTAAAAATCAGTATAGAAATGTTCACCCTGCTGCAATATATCTTAGCAAAATGCTTATGCAAGATTGTAAAGTGATTTTCTTGTGTAATCCTAGTTTATTATTGGTGTAAATTGCTACCCGGAGACCCTAAAATGTTACTTAATTAGAATATTCAGATTGTTATACATACCAATCGAATATTTATTAAACGTTATTATCACCTTCGGTTATCAGATTAGACAATCATAGTAGACGTTGAGAGAATCAACCAGAGAATCAAAGTAGTAAAATGAAAGTATTCAACTAGCAACTTTGTACACAGATGACGTCGAGAGGCTCTCAACGACTTGGACAAATGTCGTTCACAACTACTCTATTATAAGGAACATGTACTGAAATGGATGATTTTCTCTCTGTACACTGACACATATATTGACAATATTCCCCTTGCAGTATCACTATGTGCATGACAGTTTTGTTGAAGCCAGCTCTCCTTAACGAGGCTTGCGTGCAAAGCAGTGCACATAATGCAAGTATCATAGCTCATCTTCCTCTGTGGATACATATGTGATGTAATATTTTATTTTGCGCATCAGCTTGCTCGCGAAATGATGATGGTGCTGATGTTCTTTTCCTGTTTTCAAAAAAACACCCATTAGTTAACTATGTGTATACACATTATACACATGTTCGTGATAATGATGTCTATATCAACATCAGAGCATCTTATGTATAGAACATATTGTAAGGGCTGCTTGTATGATTAATAAATGTATGAAAGAAACCTCCGAATTTATTCTCAAGTTGATGAACCCCAGAAATGAACTTTGTTGCCGTATTTTTCAACCTTGTCTTTGCATTTGTTAGTATTACTTGCAGCACTTTTTTGAATAGTCAAATTGATTATGAAATGATAAATTCTTGAGTGCTGATGTGTGTATCATACTGTCTGTGTTGGTATGCTGGTTTCTAAAAGCCTATTTAATTGAGTTTTGATTGTGATTACAAGTTCTTTAAATTCCTAAATCTTTAAATATCGAGTAGTTTAAGTTGTTTTTAAGTCTTATTAAATGCATACTTTGAACGTAATATTGTATCTTGAACGTGAAGCAATGAACAGCGTTTTCTTACCACATACTATTTATCTTATAAGCAAAAGGACGTTAATTACTTTTTTGGAAAGAAAAATGGTAGTTTTCCACCATTGATATGATACGTGAGATAGTCTTGGTCACTAATGTCAAACACTATCACGTATTTCATTTTTAAGTTTGTTTAATTGAGGCTAAGAAAGCAATAGATTTATATCATTGTTTTGCAAAGTGTTTTGTATAAGATTATGCATCTAAGTTTTAAAAGCCTTATATTGGTATAACCTCCTCTCCTTGCAGAACTCCGTCGTGCTGTCCAAGAGGTTTCAGTATATTTGATTCGTATTGGTACTCTAATCCGAAACTTTTGATATTAAGCTACAATAGTGTTCCATAGAAAACGAAAGTTCATATGTCGTACTACATACAACTGAAGAGTGCAATAATAAATTGTTGGGACAGCAGATAATATAAAATATTTACTATTGATAAAATTAACCGAGAGTAGATACTTTTATTATTTTTCAAAGTCATCTGTTATCTCCAATTTTACAGTATGCATACTTACGTAATCATTCCAGGCAAAATATAATAAGTGGTGACTAATACTTTGCATTCTACGGTACGCTGATAACTGTGAGATTAGATTTATATAGAATTTTTTTGAAGAAACAATAATTTCAGATGTTAGTTGTAAACGTTGTAATTATGCTTGAAGATGGAATTAAATTTCAGGATCAAATTAACTTGTTCCTTTGGCATGACTATCTCAGGACTGAGCAAGAAAATTTCACATCTACTACGACTAGCAAATTGTCAGCATTTTCAAATCGTTCACGGTTGCACATATTATTGACGAATCCTATTCGTGTAACAATAATTATTTATAGCTGAGTAGTGGCGATGGTCGTGGTGTTCTGATTTAATCATCTGGAAATACTTAACCGTATACAGAAGAGATAAAGGTATGGGAGAGAAGTCAGGGAGCTTCAAAAGAAATGATGATGCTGCCTCTCTGTTTCTTTGTGGTGCTCATAATATCCCTGCGCTACTCTTTGAGTGTATAATATCGTTCATCAAGAGCTATCTCTAAATGATTGTGTTGTTAGAGTATGTTCTATACATAGTTTGTTTTCGCTATAGCCAAAACCCAGCAAATGAGGATAATATTGCATTGTTGTTCGTGTATTCGATGCTTTCGAGGGAATATTTTCTCCATTCATTATTGTTTTACTTAGGAATTCGCCTGTACTCGAGTCATAGTTTCTTCTCTTTCACTGCCTTTGCGTGTTCATAATGTACAGGCATATGGAAAGGGCACATGAACAAATTACAGGTTTAAATATATCATACTACTATTATATTTACTTTATAATGCTATTTAACACTATGGGTTACAGAGATACTTCAGTTCACCGAATGAGCTACACTGCTTATACAAGATTAACATTATGTGTTATTCGCATATAGTGTAGTATGCCTTATGCCTATAAGTTTTACCATCATACCACAAGGCATATGTTAGTGGTTATGTCGAAAAATATCTAGTTTAGTGTATGTAATGATGGGTGAATGACGAATGCTATAGAAGGAGCTTGCTTGCAACTTGCAACATTCGCCCGTTTGCTAGCAGTAACTTTGTGTACACATAGGAGAGAACAGTTACCACAGCGAAATAGAAGAGTGAACTTTGAAAGTCCTAGAGAGACTCTCGGCTTTCGTGTATAAGGCTAGAGATACAT
Organism: Lipothrix lubbocki; assembly: GCA_034696945.1. Classification (NCBI taxonomy): domain Eukaryota; kingdom Metazoa; phylum Arthropoda; class Collembola; order Symphypleona; family Sminthuridae; genus Lipothrix; species Lipothrix lubbocki. The sequence goes on from JAQGAK010000223.1 coordinate 73,516, forward strand.
ACAATATAAGACTATGCGTTGAATAAAATAAATAAAGAGCTTTTGTTCGGGCGAGAGGATGAAATGAGAGGAGGAAACGAGAAGTCGAGCTTGACTGCTGCACCAAAAACTCACTCCTTTTTACTCTGTTCCGTCCACATTTTTTCCATCTGGGAGATATAGAGTTTCTCATGATATTCTCACCCGCGGCTATAATGTGCATTTTAGGATGCCACAGTATAGATACATGTGTAGTTGGGATTAGTAGGAAAGAAAAGAATGGACTGAAATATGGAGAATCCCTATTGATGCTCGCCACTTGTTTTTTCTTGTATTATGTCGACCTCTGTGTCATACATAAGTATAAATATTCACTATATTGTCATACTTTGCCATAATAAAGAAACAGATATGCATTATCCATCTTGATATACTCATACCAATAAATTCATTCTAGTTTCTGGTTCGAGTACATTCCTGTGACAAAGGTCAAGTCAGAATGACCCCTTACCATATTTAGATGATTCTCCAGTCATTTAAAAGGCTTGCAAATTTAAAACCATATTTCATAAGATGTGTGAACTTTACATCCAGGTAGTTTACTAATGTTACTTAAGTAGGGTTGAGAGATCGAGTAAAGCAAACCACTGTTTATATACCTCTATTTAAGTAATGGGTTATATGGCATATTGCACTAAAGTTCTGCTTTAATTTTGAGTATGTACGACGCTATATGAGACTATATAAACCAAGAGCTATCTAGTGACTACACATGCTCTTACAAGGATTCGAAAGTTACAGGAAGTTGTGCTATGTATAGCGGTAAATTCTAGTAGTAAAGTTTTGGTATCAATTGTCATTGTCTCAATATGTGTATTATGTGGGGTTCAACTTTTTGATAAATTGAAATACTTAGCTTGTTTTTATGCGTTGTAATTACATATAATTATTCGTTTCAGTATTGTTATCTATCCTTGAATCATCAGATTTTTTTAAACATTTAAAAACATAGGTATTGAAATGAAAATGTTGGATTAGTTTAGTCAATGATTAAGGTTCTAGTAATAATAATTCTTTACGCCTAGACGATAAAATTGCTTACATAGGAATCAGTATTTGTGTACTTGAATCCTCGCTATACATATGTATGTAATCTGTCATGTTGACTTACTATTTCAACGGAAGCTACAACAGTGACGCACCTTGATTGTGGCTGCTTCACTGAGGACATTCACATTGGTCGTCATGACAAAGAGAGGATAGTTTAGCTTATAAAATAACCGTAACGGCTTTTATTGCCGTAATTAGTTTTTTAGCTTGTAGTAGAAAGTTCCAAAATGGGTAAGCAAACAGTGTCTGTTTCAATGATGTATTTTAAAACTTAATTTTTAAGATGTTATTATTGTGTCAATGAGCTTTAGAAGTTATTTTAGGATTAAAAGCGCATGGCTTAATACTGAATTTACAGATATTCCTACCTGCTGGTGTCAAGCGATCTGTAAAATATTTTTAACTTTTTGGAAGCTAAGTTCTGTCATCAGGGAACTGTATATTATAATATATATCATCGTCATAAAAGTCATGCCATGTTACAGGAGCATCTTTTGGATGAGGTAAACTACCAGAGAGAAGGGAAATTACGATATAACGCTGTCCGCAACTAGGCGTGTGTTATTGCGCTATTTTGTGATTTGTTTCCATTTTACACTGCCTGTGCTAACGCCTGCTGTAAGCTTTTGACTTAAAGTTAAGTGGAAACTAAGTAGGACATTTGGAAGACAATACCCTTTTGTTTTATATGATAATGATTGCAGGCCTCTGTGAGTTTTGCCTCTGGCATTTATTTTCTCGCACTGATCAGATCGCTTTGCATAGATTCTGTGCACATGAGCCGCGTTCCTATCTACACCAGATTATTGTGTTATATTATATGGCTTTATAAATACTTTGCAAGCGCATACATCACCACTTGACATACGTACATTTTATATTCGATGGCTTTCATGGAATTCGTATCAGTATTTATTAAGTAAATGAAAATGTGCTTGTCCATTCCCGAATATTTTGTAACTTTGACCTAGGTACATATTGCACTGTTTTCCTACAGAAAGAATATTTTAGCATATAACGTTAGTTAAGCTTAAAGTGACACTGCGACATTTGAATGCCCATAACGCTACGAAAAAACATAATTGCAGAGCCAAACAATCACGAGTAATTTCTTACTCCTTTAATTATTGATTAAATTTTTCTACAAACACTGGCTACGTTGTCTTAGCTTCATAATTACACATAACATTGTGTTTGCAGGTGACAAATTTAAGGGTAATTTACTGACATACGCGCTAGAACACAGTGTTCATAACATAGATTAACTGGAAATGTGACTTTACTTACCATGGTTTTATAAACAGACTTCACTTGAATCAAGCTTTAAAACGAAAACTTTCGTGCTGATTCTCATTTTCTAGTTGTGTTATAATCAATAGCTTCAAATTGTGGGTGCTAAAACATTCATAGTTGTAAATATGTTTTATCATTTAAAGCACTTCACTTGGACCTAAAGTTCCTAAGGGATAGTTAAGTGTATGTTTAGTAAGTGATTCAATGTCGATTCTTATGGTCGTCAAACTTTGCATCCTGTTCTGAAGAAGATTTACATACAAATCTGTATGTTACATGTATGTATGTTGCTACAAGGGATCACTCACATGTTTGTAAGGGATTAATATGTAGTACTGTAACCAAACAAGGATAACATTTACGTGTTAAACCAAAGCTTGCATTGCATTCTACATATAGATACTTATATGACGGTAGTTACGGCGGAGACCAGAAGTTCAGGATAGCAAAATGATATGGAATAATGTGTTAGAAAGGCTCCTTAAGCGACGATATGTCGAGAAGGGAGAAAAGTGCGAAGGAGTGTCGCCTGTCAATGCAGTTCTACATTAGTTTCATTTTTTGTCCTCAAAGCCAGACTGCATTTCTTGATGTTTCCTTTACACACTATACTCCATCAAGAGGTTCTTTTGCTTACCACTGGAGTTATGTAATAACTGTACATGGACTGCTACTGTCAAATATGTGCTTCGTGTATATCAAACATTGTTCCGTTATAACTAGTCGGACTGCAGGGCTGATTTTTTATAGGATAAGCGTATATTCGGCAATGTAACAGAATGGGAAATGTATTTTAGGTTAAAGTATAAGATAAGAGACACTTGATAAATACACCAACTTTTTAGCTCTTTAAAGCTGAACACAGGACTCAGATACGTTTGTAGGTTACAGCATTAGCATAATCATTACAAAGGTCGCAAGCCAATTATTGTCTGAATATGGAGCAACCATATTTTGGAGTATTAGTAACTTGAGATGCCGGGGGGTTAAAAATGTAATTTCTGTGAAACGTCATATTTGAACGACTCTGTCTTTATATGTACGGTCTCCACTGTGGTACAGAAAGTTACATCGATGCACCTGCATGCAAGCGTGCAGTAAATGTAGTACGGTATACTGCAAGTGGTGTTTGAAAGCGATTGCGCCAACACTCACTCAGTTTTGTCTCTAATGTATAAATTCTCCGACTCCAATAGTGGGCTCTATACTTTTTTCTGCGTATACAGTAGATACTCCTATACTCACTTGAACTCTCTCCCTATCTTCTTGTTGAAAATTTTGACTTTCCTTAAAAGGATCTCCTTCGGTATGATTCCTGAGACTTTGATGACTTTTGTGCAGCTGAACCTCTTCCACCGAGTCCTGCTCCCTGTGTTTTCACCCTACGTTAAGTATTTTTGCAATGCCCTTCTGAAGGGTCTTCGATTCTTTCTTAAACATTGACGGAAAATGACATATCTTTAAATAAGTTAGATTTTCCTTCAAGAAGTTGCACACTGTGAAGAGATGAGAATAGTTTGTACATGAATAATTTTACAGCGCTACTAAGGTTGCTGAAACTCTGGCTCCCAAAGTTGCCGAACAAATGTAGGTTAAAACAATACCCTAAAACATTCCTTTCACTACTGTGTACTAACATTTTGCTTACAATTTCATCAACTGAATATTTTTATAAACACAAATTTAAGCCAGAAACGTTAGTGTAGTTAATTTTAGATATGTTGTTAATAAATATTTAGGCAGTTAACCCATGTAGTTCTCTTAATCCCAGAGATTATTCTTTTTCAGATTTCTCTTCACACATTTTACATGCCATATTTATGCAGCCATTTGCATGCTTTAATATAGCAATTTAAAATGTATGACACTTCACAAGGTTGCATCAAAAATTTATGTAATTACTTTGCTTGATAATCATTAGCTATAGATATGTCGTTGAATAAAGATGTAATGAGTATAACAGCCATAAATACAAAAAGTCAAACAAAGTACAGGAGTTATAAGAAAGTGACGAAAGTGTTCAAAACAATGGTGCCAGCTGTTCTGTTGGCTCTTTCAAGTTTATGTGGCTGCTTGTCGATGAATCTTTTGGAGGATAAAAATGATATTGAAAGATGCTCTCTTTCAGTTTGCATGTAGTATATAGCTTGTGAGTTTTTTCCTTTGCTCCAAGTTTTTGAGAACACTGACCCTTTCTTCAGCTGATGGGTAGATCAGAGGAAGGGGATGTGCTGTTGTTGTATGTACCATTAAGCCTGTAGTATGTATTCATTATTGTAGTGTCTTCTAAATGGAAAAAATGTTGAAGTTAAGATGGGAATACACTCACATGCATTGCATGTATACACAGAGCATATAGTCGACATACGTGAGCACTCTGAAAATTTGTTAGGACCTTTCCAAAGACCTGAAAGCAAGCTTAGTTTGTTCATACATATGTACGTGGTGTGGCATAGCGTACAACTCGAGCATGAATGCATCACCGTCAATGCCGGAGTATAAAGTAATAAAGGACTTTTCGTCTGGTAGTCAAGTATATGATTGGATATACATAGTACATCTATGCAAGACATGCATACTATACAATAAATGTATTTATATATAATTACATATACATTGCAAATGCCGATTGAATTTATCGTATAAGATAATAACTAAAGCTATACAATGTTTTTACTCTCATGAAAGTAAGAAACCAGTTTGAATAAAGTGTATCTTTTATGTATTATATGCTGTCTTGTTTGGAGATTCCACATCAACTCATGCTTAAATTCTTTTGTTTGCTTAAGCAACAAATTATATTCGAAAATATTAACACAAACGACACCTTTTTTATCTTTTGGATTCCAAATGGTCACCTTTAAGCACATATTTTGAATGAAAAGTCAAATTGTAATAGTTCATGCATATACTACACTACAACAGCCAGTCTTCTCAAGAAAAATAAACATCATTGAGTGCATCATTATAAGCATTACTAGTACAATAATAAGCATTTTGTGAGTATTCAAGTTTTTCAATTTCAATGCAACGCTGCATAAATATGTTTCTTAGTATTTGATATTTTGTGAAATTACTATTTTCAAATGTTGATTGTAGTATTCCTAATGGTGGGTTAATGAATTTCTTGCTGAACTCTTTTCTTGTATTGATCCTGTGATGAAGCTGATGAATTATAGCTTCATATACTATGACTACGGTTTACTTCGTAGGGATGATTTAATTTGCTGCTTTTATACTTTGCCCACCAACCGAACTCGTTCAAATTTTCCCATGTTTTGATGGAGTAAGTAAAAGTGTCAGCTTTACACTTTTGAATTTAATTTTTTCATTCAAAATGAATATGCAGCGTAGCTTCAATTATCAATCTCCATAAGGAATCACAAGGGAGGAATTATTACTATAATATAGGACATACGACCATGGTTCACGCCGTTGCACTGTCTTCAAAATAAGCTACTGTACTATCTGCAGTGATGATTAAAACACAAATTGAATAAGAATCGCAGAGGCGGATGATTACTATGGTTGGTAAACTGGTTTGTAGGATGGTGATAAATTGCATTACAGGAGTTTGAGAGACCCTCATAATACATTGACTACGTTCTAATAACGGCAATAGCTCCAAGCAGTATTATATAAAAGCCTTCCGTACGCTGTCGCCCTATTGTAGATACACTGTCGGGGAGTGCGTAGATATAACATAATCGCTGGTGCACAGTTTGTTGAGGCTGTCTGATGAGATTGAGATGAGTTAGGACGAGGGGGTGATTGGGGTTTACGAGCAGTGAATCAGAACCGAAGTTCTACGTTGTTGTACGTATAGAGCTAGAGCAGTGCCAGTGCCAGTATCATGTCCAAACGTAAGTTCCGTATGACATGCATATACAAGCTGTGGTTATTCGTTGTGAGGATTTAAGTTTCGAAAACATCGAAAGTCCATGGTATGCAGGACGTTTGATGTGTCCATTGAAATATAAAACGTGCGATATCGTCTATGGTTTATGGTAATAAAATAAAAGGATATTTAAACTATTGGAATTGTTTAACTGAATTTTAATATTTAGTTTTATGATCAATCAATTTGACAGCAAGTGATAGGACGCAAAATAGAGTAATTAATGTACAGTTAACCGCAAAAAATTCATGTGTTTAGGGATGACTTTGCCAATGACTTTGTGCTTTTTGCCACATCATGTCTCTTCATATTATTATGCAACAACTCTATGAAAACAAAAACAATATTCGTCATTATTTCATATTCTGTTGTGTTTGTACTATCATAGAATTTTTTATGGTGTATTCGCAATTGTAAACTTCGCAATTTCTGTGATGCATATATATAATATAATGTTTATTTATTGCACAAAAACTTTGCTGTTCAAGGGGAAATTTCCTCAAAAATAGCTGTTTTGGGAGCGAATATGAGAATGAATTGTTGGCTAAGGAAAGGCAGCTGGAGCTTCGGCCATAAAAATTGATAAGTATGCCAAGTTAGGTACAACAGCCGTTTAAACATCAGGAAAAGAAGAAACGTTCGTATTGAGGAGTGGAGTCACTGGAGCGGATAGAGTCCGTATTCATGTAGGTAATGCATTAAGCATGTGCTTATGACTTATAAGTATGAAGTAAGTACGTTTGCAGCTCCAGAAATAAATATATGAACTTCACCAGGCATATTTCCGGGTAACCTAGTGTTGGTTTAGGTATTAGTTGTTGGTGTACGGTTGGTTTGCAGATGTAAGTAACTTATATTCACAAATGGACTGACACTGTGAATTTCAACAACAACAACAATTCATTGTATGTACATAATCACGGTAGTTATTTCAGTTGAGGTGAAAACTTTTAAAGCATAACCTTTAAGTAGAAGTAATTCAATAAATGCTTCTAATAATACATTTTGAAGTATATGCTTCTTGTACTTTTACCTTGTAAACATTTTATTTCTTGTCCTGTAGTTCAGTTGTACACGCATTCGTACTGTCGAGAATAATTTTAGTATTCATTTATATGTATTCATACATCATCATGATTGCTACACATGGTTGCGTAATGCCCGCTGAGCTAATTGCTAGGTGCTCGCCAATGTAATATAATCCTATATAATTCGCTTTAATTTAATACATACTATAGTACCTATTCCCCGGCGAAATTCCAACAACTTGTCTCAGTGATTATCGTTTGTGCTTGTCCATTAAGATTGCCTATTGCAAGAATACAATAATTTGTTCTGATGAAGTAAATGTAAAGCATTATGCCTATACTAATGTAATTACATATATAGTGCACCATAACTTGTAAAGGTTGATGCAAATTTGATTCTGTACGCGAGGCGAATAATTAGGAAGGTGATTTGTCTTGCAATTAGTTGGTGTCAAGAATTAGTTGCAACCAATACTTGAAGCTTTAACAGCATTCTATAGCGTGGAGCACATACTAATTCTAATAATTTAAAATAATTGTACGCATGATTTAACTGTTGAAAATCTGTACGACATCACACAAATTTCAAAAAGCTTCTTTGGTCCTTTCAATTTTATTTAACTTATACTATGAACATTTGATCGCAGTATTTGTATAATTCAATAGTAAAGGAGTATGTATCAAATAAAAGTATATTTATTATTGAAGCAGCGTTCTCAAATCTCTCTACGCTCTTCTTCATGCTCACTGTAAGAATGTTGGAATTCCCATTTTCAACATCAGGATATATTGTATAAAGTTAGGTTACTTCTTTATTTTTGTCATACAAGAGACGAAGAGACAAAATATTGCAAATATAAAGGTAAAAACTGCAACCATAAATATTGTTTTGTACTATCCCCTCATACACCAGGATACCATATTTATTATTTAAGATATTCAAAATAACATTAGTTTGAGACTAAGACTACTAACTTTAAGATCTAAAGTTCACTAATGGAGTTTAGTAGTTTATTGTATTCGACGGTCATGGAAAATAAATATGGCTCCGATCAACCTGATGTCTGACTCTCTGACTTCATACTTTAATAGATGTATTTATAATTTTGCTCTGACCTTAATTTTAAGTAATGGCTACGCTGGCCAGTTATGGTGCTAACATTATTCCAACTCTGACAGCATTCAAGCTTAAGTATAAAAATATTTTAAACATAAAACAACAGTAACAAAATGATTATTTTACAGATAGATACATTTGGTGAAATCATACAATAATGGCTTTGTGTTCCCTTTGAATTTTCTATTCCTTAAAACGTACGAATGCAATCATCATGCCAATGCTTATATACAGGCCATGGACCGTAGTACATACATACAAATTTTATGCAATGCAGCACAGGTTTATTAATCCCACGCTTTTCACTGCCCTGCTGCAGCTTCAGCGTCGTTCATCCTGTTAATACGCTACGCGTATAGACATGAATCCATTTTACTGACTTTAATAATTGCAATATATTGATTAGTGGTGTATAGTATTCAGCATGTGTATGTATATCTAACCATTGCAACAATATATAGTTGAAGTTTGCGTTTAGATTTAGATAATAAAAAGGCAGTTACAAAACTAGCTTGGTTTTATTGGCGAATGGAAAGTATCATATATGTAGTTATGCAAAATACATACAAATGTTCCGAAGTTGTGGAACGGTGGATTCACCATTAATGATTTTTCACGTTTGTGAATATCTATGCATGGAATTGTTGACAGGAATGGCCGCTCCGGTTTGTATTCGTACGTGGATGAGTATATACAGAAAAACTCACTATGAAAATTACGGTATCTACATATGTATCCCCATGTATAAATATATGCATGCTATATAAGCTTGTGCAAAGTCACATCTCAGGAGACAGAAATCATCAAGGTTTTATTCTCAGATAATGGGGCCACAATTAACGAGTGGAATCGAAAGCGATTGCTAACAATTCTATTTTGAAGTATATACATACACTCTATCACATGCATGATTACAAAGCTTGACAGTCGTATGGTGAAGGAAACCGTAAGTTCGAAGCATTTTTCCTCTCCTTTTTATGACGACTTTCAGTCTTCGCTTTGCTTTTTAGTATACATACCTATATATTATGCTAGATAATAATTTGACTTTTGAGCTTCAATAAGGTGAAACTGATAAGGAGTTCAAGGTTTATGCATAATTCATGATTTTGTGCGTGAGCGAAGCGCTGTGGCTGCTAGTTTTGTGGGCTATTCTCAGTAGTGTATAAACTCAACTATGCGATATATTTTGTGCAGTTACTCCCTGTAGTATATGCAGTAGAAGAAAATATTCTTCTTGCAATTAGTTATTAGCTGAGGTTAGTTTGTGTCTGCCCAGCTGCTGCGAGGCAAGCCTGAGTGGCGATGTGTTAATATACTTATATGTTCACGTAAAGAGAGGATGAAGCATACCTTCATGTAATGTTGATTTTACAATTATTCAAGCTATATACTAGATTGACTTTTAGAAACTAAACGATAGCTCAAATGTTAAATGTGATTACCTACTTACAATTAGTTTGTTAAGTCCTCCTTATCTATTAATGCTTCCAAACTATTCCTACATTCTTTCAGCCAGTAGTGAAAATTCTTCTTATAATGCTAGAGAATTATACGTATAAAAATCAGGGAAATAAATAAAATATATTACTGAACTAACTAATACTATTCAGAAAATGTCACATTCCTTATACAAATATTACATGTATAACTTGACTTGATAATTCTTTATTTCAAAAACCTTAAATGTAAATAACCACTTTTACATAAGGCTCAATAATTAAACAGTCAGCGGAAAAAAGTAAATCTTGAGTACACAAGGGGGTTGTTATAAGTATACAACAGCTCTGAAATCAATAATACATAGTGTCCCTTCCCCGCAGGACAAATAAGTACCGTTCATCCTATTTATCGTGCCCTTTAGCCTGCTGACTGGCATGTGTATTGAACGAACATGAACGATCGAGTACTTGAAGCGTTGAGGTGCATCCTTGATAATAAAGCCAAGGTATGTATATACATCTACCTAGATACAACTGACAAACTTATGCATTTATGCTGTGTAATCTATAAGAGACTGTGGTGGCAGGAAAAAATGACTGTATTGCTTTGGAATTTCCTTCTGTTTATGTGTTAACTCCCGTATAATAGCACACATTTGTAAACATATTATCGACTCTTCATTCCAAAGTATACACAGCCATGTACATACCTGAAAGTGGTGCTCAGCTCATAAGCAATAAAAAATTTGACTGATATTGCTTTTATATACGCAGTGAAGGCTGGTATTTGCTTTTGATAGTCTATCTTTACTTGAATTCATACTCACATACACGCACATAGGGCACAGCTGTTGCGAAATTTATACTCAGGCACAATATATTCAAACAGTATGCCAGTAAATATACAGGGGCATAAACTTTACATAAATACGCATTAGCGGAAACTACACGGCTACACCAAGCTTGGTGTAATACTGTGTCACTTTGTTGTTAGCTATCATTAACTACAAGCAAATGGCTTTCATATTGTAAACGTATCTACTCGTGACGAATCCAATCTTTGCCGTTTTCTTTGAATTTACTGGCTGCTTTACTGTCATGTCAGCTATACACTTGAATAAGCGCATTATTCTTGTTCATTTGCCTCTGGTCATTGCATGTAGCTTACTTGGGTAAGATGAGAGCTATTTTCAGTATTATTACTAATCGATGCAATGGCTAATGATAGAACTATCACCAACCAGTTAATTTTAAAATTGGTGAAAATTGTATTTCAAGATAGAGTAATAGTAATAATGTTTTGGTATTAAGAATAATAACAATTTATTCCGGCAATTTTTAGGCGGTGGCCCTTTAAATTAAAACATTATCTCGACAAACATCATTTCAAGAAGGTATTTATAGCATTAGTTTTTGTAATTTATAATAATACTTACGTTTTCCGATGTGCTAATAATAATTATGATTTTCGTTTTGGTTTAAAAAAATAAAGATGCACAGAATTTTATTTAGCTAAAACTTGCTGTCATGTAAACGCACATCTTCTATGATTAAAGTAGTTATGCCGTTCAGAAAGCAAAAATCTTGAAAGCTTAGTATTACTTAAGCAACGTAATATTTTTTTTGTATCCTGCCTACCAAAGGATATCAACGTGCAGCTTAGATCAAGGAAGTAATGCTCATAATTTGTGTAGAATTTATTCCATTCAGGTTCCCTTCAAAAGTTTTATGTGCTCAATCGTATTCAGACGGCACATTGCGTAAAGTCAACGTTAACAGAATGGTTGGTGCTTGTATATAATGAAATTAAATGCTCCTACATAGTTGAGAACCCTTTTGTGTTGTGGATGAGATGGATTAAGAAATGCTGGTTTGTAAAAAGCGGCACCACTGCTATTATATATTTCAGAGCGAGAGGAAAGTATCCAAATAAGGTTATATACTTATACATAACTACAATAATACAATGATCATGACAAGGGCTGGATCAGTTATAACGTGGAGAATAAACCATGCGCCATAAGCAGGGTTGAAGCTGACAACTTTTTTGAAACATTCCTTTGAAATCGCAGGAGAGTAAATAAATTAATATGAGACCTTTATATAAAGGCTTATTACATAATAAATGAACGGTCCCCAAGGCATCCAGCTCATTATCAATGGGACGAATCATTAAATACGCAAGGAAACATAATGAACTATATTAACTATAGGACAAAAGAGTACTTCGTTTCATTCGTGATATAGTATATATGTCTCTGACACTGTTGTTGTGTTGTACTACTTTTATCACAAGCTTCGTTTACAAGTTTTCAAGTGTAAACCTCAACAGTTGTTACTATGCGCTATTTTACTTGTGCTATCGTTATTCTGTATAGAATGGCCGTACATCATTAGTGGTTACTCTATTAGGATATACACTATTAAACTGTACACTATTAAGGTAGCTTCAAGCTTCAACTATATTGCAAATGTTAGATTTTATATGTAGATATATACTTGTAAGTATTATAACACACATCCACATTGTTATAGTCAGGCTGTATCTGCGTAAACCCAAGTATTAAGCTATCTGTATTATGGCCCTGGTGTAGCAATTAAAATTTGCATGTACTTTTAAATCTGGCTTACATTATATACAACTTCTGTCGAGTATTATTACAGTTTAGCATTATACAGAATAGGTCAACATTGATTTTACTCACAACAGTTGCTTCGAAAAGTGTATGAAAATGCTTTTTTAAAGCAACTATACTAAATATGACGCTCTTAATTTTTCTGAAATTACCTGATTTTATTCTTGAAAATACAATTTTCATTACAGGTTTTTAAGACAAAAATCATCGTGACTACGTGTGTAATTAATGCTCGCAAAATGATCTGGTAGTTTTAAATCTTTGAAGCTCTCATCTCAAAGAAATATTTGGCTGTATACTAATAAGTTTTTATGTTTCGTTCTTGGAAAATAATCGGCGAAAAATTTGTTGATTTAAAGCCATTAGAAATTGTAATAATTGTATTTCAAACAGTTTGCAAAAATGCATTTACATATATGCAGATATGTATTTCCCTGAAAATATATTTTATTAACAATATTGTGTTGTTGTAAATTTCTCTTCAACGTCGTTTAAATACAAGCCTCTCCGCTATAGTAAGTGTAAATAAATCTATTCATGAATATATGTTTGTTCAACTGATAACCGATCAAGCCATTGATGTGGTGGTACAAATCTGTGTGTAGTCTTAGCAAGTCAGTCATTATTATTGCCATCACTGCCGCTGTTGTGTACTATTATCTGGCAATGTTTTGATGACTTAGAAATCTCTAAATGATCACCAGATGTATAAGTACCTAGAGAGTTTATATGGAGTATTAGGAGTAAGCAAGTAAGTAAGATACTTACTTGTTATATCAAATTTTGGCTTTTCCATCCTCAACACGAAAGATGTATGAAGAATAAAGAAAGGGGGTGCGATGTGCGATGTGAAGAGCAAACTTGTTTGAAGGGAGATGCTTTAACCATAGCTTTTTGCTATAACAAGTGTGTATACACACAATATAAAGCGAGTAATAGTAATAGCGTGAGCTGCACGACAACAAGAAGAGAAGTAAAGAGATCTATTGAAGCATTTTGTTCCCAGATTGCTTCAGGAAGACTCTCGAAGTCTCTAAAAGAGTTGAAAACTTGCGCTAGCGGAGTTGTAGATTGGATCCTTTGAGGAGAGACATTTTGTTTGAACGACTCTGCAACTCTATAGAGTAGTTATATGCATTTAGGGATATCATGCGGAATTGTATGTATTATAGAGGACTTTGTGTATACTTATGTATACAGTATACACATATGTATATGACTATAAGGAAAAAAGGATACGGAAAATACGGACAAAGAACAGGGGCTTGGTTGAGTATAATAATGTTGTATATACATAAAGTTATATATAGTGGAAGACCTTCGACGTATGAGGGTCTTGCAACTCTCGCCTCGCCTAACTTGAACGTCATGCAATGCCAGAGTTGAGTCAGTTGAGCTGAGAGTTTTGTAGAGGTTGAACGCACGTAAAGTTCGCTCCAGCACTCAATTCATATCCTTTACTTTCACACACTGCATACATACAATACACTGTTTTCGTGTGTGTGTGTTTTATTTTTGAGAGAGCAAGTTATTATACTCGTAAGTATAATAATAATAAATAATAATAACTTTTGAGAATACACATCTTATAAGTATATTTACACTTGGTAAATTAACTGTGTGCAACTCCACAGCAAACCAATTCCTGAAGGAAATTGCAGTCAATTTGTGTGTCAATTAAGTGTTTTGTTGTGTTTTTATCATTGTTGTCGCAATTTGGATATGTTCACTGCTCTTCCTCCTCTTCCTACTTACAACTGTATCCTCCTACACTTTTTGTGTCGCTCGTCACTTCATTATTAGCGAAACCACTATATCATATATATCATATATACTACTATATACTATATACTACTATACACACAGCTCCTATTTGTTTATAACGTATATAGTGTGGCTCTTCTTCGTTGTCTAACCTTTTTTTTATTTACAACAAAACCAAATCGGAAGTCTCTATTCGGGCTCGTTATACATTCTCAAAAAAAACATTATTGGTGCTGCTAATAGTTATTATTGTTTTACAACAACCACACATAAAGTGAAAAGTTACTGCAGTACAACATTTTTTCGTATATATTTGTTGTTCAGCTGTCAATATAGCAACAAAATATTCTCATACCATTGCTGACGGTGGATTAGTGAAATTGTTACATTCCGTCTCTGAAGCACAACGCACTATAGAAAATAACATACATAAAGTAATATACTCGCAAGTCTTTTTGTGACCTTGTATCATTGAAAGTGCCAATGTGAAATTGATCCTAACAAAAACTCAGCTGGAAACCCAATCCTCAAATAAATTAAGCACTACCTTTTTGTTAGTTCACTCGTATTAACGTGGAAAAAGTAAGGATGAAATAATAGCTCTCCTTATTTTATATAATTAAATGCTTGATGAGACAAAGTGTGATGAAATCTCTTGCACCAATTAAGCTCTATATACAGGAATTAAGTCAAATTAATCCTTAATTTCTATTATTTAAGTGGATGGTCCTGTTTCTTATATAACGTGATTTTATTTGAAAATGTTTATTTCTCAAAGTTATACTTACATAAATGATAATAGTTCAAATGTTTCAAATTAAATTTCATGTGTTTTAAATTGATGAAATGTTTCAGTTTGATAAAGAAAAGTTTTTTTTTTACACCAAAAGTAATTCCGGTGAAAAACATAAGAGGCGTGATTCTGTTGGTTTTCATACGCTCTTAAATAGTTTATGTGATATTTATTCTATTCAATGGGTGAAGCAAGAGGTGTAAACATTGATTTTGCATGACTCAAGTTGGCTGGTGTGAACTCTTGTTATTATTAAAAATTATTTACGTGTGAACCGAGTGTGCAGCCTCCACGAAACGTATAAAAAAGAAAGGGCCAGTAATAATAATTGTAATTTTTTGATTGTATTTTAGATAACAGTGCAGACTCAACGGATAAAATCAAGTTAATTACGTTCAAAAATAATCGACGAAAATGTCATCTTCATGTGGTATATCCTCAACATCGTCTTCCATCTTTGGAGGACTGTGCTCAGGGAATAATCGACGTCCCTCAATGTTTACGGCCAAATACCGACTGCGTGAAGAAAGAAAAAAGGTCAGTTGATTTTAAAACAGTTATATACATACTTAAATTTGTTTCTATTAAGTCTTCTTCATCACACACTTGTCAAAAACTACAGCTCTCGTTACGAATATATGTATGCATGATTGGGAGTGCGTATATACCTGTTATGTTTTGATATGGAAGGCTAACGACGCCGATTATATAAATACTATTAAGGGAGAGTCATTGACAAGTGTTACGATTCTAATACTAAATAATTTTCGAGGCGATATAATTCCTCATATGCACAGGTACAAATACGTATTTATTAGTGATTAGTTGTTATTATTACATATGTATGTATGCCTGATCTATACTTCTGATATCACCATGCAGAAGGTATAAACATGTATAGAGTGCATACATATATATAGAATGTACATATGTAAATTAAACAGAAGCCAGGTGCTGAGTGTCATCGTGTGTATAGTTATTAGAATAACTAAGTGAAATTAGCGGCGAATTAGTATCCATTACTTTTCTCTTCAAGTTGAGAGCTGAGGCCGCATGTTAAAGAATCGATTTCTAGGTTGGATCTATTTTTAAATTTCTTGCATCTTGCATCACCAATAAGAGACGGCACTTTAAGTAAATTTATAATTTTACTACTCTGAACATTGGGCACTAATTTATGCTTATATTTTGTTGTCGGGTGTAAACTAATATTTGCGGTGGAATTTTAAAATGCGGTTGTTTGAGTGAAGCTTTTTTTTAACTTCCTCTTTTATTATTATATAGAGTAATAATAAGTACATTGTAGACTACAATTGTGTATTAGGCATTCAAAGGATACAAAACTTTAAACGGCATACCCTATAGCTATGTATTACAATGGTACAATGGTATTGTTTCCTTGGTGTCATCATATAAGAATACCGTACGTCTGGGATTGTGAGAGGCATTAATCACCTCCGTACAGCCTTTGATTTACTAGTCGTTTGGTGCATGCCTTTTCTTGAATATAATCTTAATACCAAAAATATGGTGGTGTAAAGTGTATCCAAATAGAGTTTCTCAAAATGTAATAAACTTTTGGTATAAAGACAGAGTGAGTTTGTTGTGTTTCTTTATGTTTCACACAGCGTATTCCTCACGAGAATACTTGCACGTCCTTGTGCACTATATTTTCCCTTCTCTCTGTTTTCGTTGACTTACCCTTATTCGTATGGATACATACATACGCTTGGTGGTACTTTTTATTTTGGAGGAATCACTGTTTTTTTGGTTACAACAACAGTATACACTTTATTATTGAGTTTTTATATGTTTGTACAAACGTGAATGTTACACAGTATGTACATGCTATACTTATACTAATATAGAAGTTTCGCTTAGCACAGTCCTCATGAATACATGTGTGAGCAAATGTAGTTCATGCTGTGATTCACAACAGAGTTGAAATGGTAGATTCACTTTCCCCCAACTTCCCATGCTTGAAATGTACGAATGGACTTTTAGAAATCGCACTTACAGAAACTATAGTGAATTATTTTAGACACTGTCACTACAAATCACCATTCACGTTGTTTGTTTCGTGATCTGAACATCTCTGTACCATTTATACTGTGTGATATTGAGGATGTACCATTTGTATTTTGTCCTTATTGTATACACTAGTAATGTCGATTGGGATAGGAGAGGAATGCAATTTCAGAAATAAGTAAAAGACGCGAAAGTTCCATTTAATAAAATACTGTTGGTGTGTACATGACAAGAGATTTGACACTGGGTGGTTTCATAACTAGATTTAGATAAATATGTCAATTTTCCGTTTTCAAGTCGTTACTGGTCAACGCCATGACAGGTGTTACGTAAACTAATGCCACATTGCTGCTGCCTGTGTTAACTACAGAGCATGATCTTTAAGCGAGATGTTGATGAGAATCACGATATCGTCGTAGTTGTTGACATTCAGGTGTTTTTTGAAGTTGAGTTCGGATGGTATAAGCTAAGGAAGCTAAGGAATGGTGAAGCTAGTCTTAAGTTTAGTATAAACTTACACCCATATGTATAAAGCTACAATTATATTATGGTATTGTAGTGAGACAAGTATATGCGTTGGGGTCTTCTGATATAGTTTCTTTTATAAACTTTTATCTCCGTAACAGAACTGCACCATCTGGGTTGATAGGCGGTTCTGTTCTGCTGGGTTGAGTGTTTACTGGCAAAAGCGTTTGCCTTGATGAGGTGCTATAGTGTCTTAAATTAAAGGAGCGGCGGATTGTACATACTTATAAGAATGACGGACTGAAGTTTATGGTTATGTGCATGATATAGTGCTTACTCATGGTTTTCCTCGGATATTGTTTCATAGGTGCTAAAGATGTCAATGGCGAAGGTGAAACGGATTGAGGATCCAGAAAGCTTCCTGCGACGGTCAGTGTTAATCAACAACACAATTAAAAGATTACAACGAGAGGTGCGGGAGGAGAAGATGATGCGCCATGGAGGCTACACATCCAAGTTGTCGTGTTCTTCATTCCGGAAGAGTTACGCCTGTTCCCGTCTTAGTGACATGCATTTACCAGATGATGACTCCATGAGTCTCTCCTCCATTTCCCGACCCCTGAGTCGAAACAATAGTATTTCAAATAACAATAATAACAGTCGTAAAAGACCAATCTCAGATGATTCTGAGGATGATTGTGATGTACAAGCAGTTTTGAGTCAAATCTATATCCCCCCTACGCCCTGTATAATCTCAAGTATTGATGATGACGACTGTTGTGATTCTACAAATGACCCTGATTCCTTACCAGCCAAGAAGGCGAAATTAAGTTTGTCGGCGGACGCGTCTTCATTGCTGGTTAGCGACGAGTGTTCTCTGGATGTGGATGTGGATGTGGACGTTGTCGGAGACAGTGAGACAAGTGATTGGCCTACTCCTCCTGAGCCAATTAATTCTCCGCCTGGCATGCTCTGTAGTTCGGGATTGCAGGTCTCAGGAGTGATGGTCAATGACACGATCGACCATTCTTCCATAGAGATTGACTCCTCTGTTGTGGTGGCCAACTGTTTGAGTCAAGCCACTAGTGTAGATGGTATTGTGGGTGATAGCGATTGTGAATTCTCTCTAGACCTAGCGCCCACCCTTCAGTCTTCACTTTGCAATGTTGTAAGTTCAATGGATACGATTCCATCAGCGGGAATGATTCAAGTGACAGGAGCAAGTATTGCAACCGAAGCACGACAAATGTCTTCTCAATCCCAGGAGAGAGACGATCTGGAGGACATGACTTCTGACACTAAAGAAAATACGTGCACAATCCCATCCTCTTGCTGTTCTTCAACCACCAACACTCTCATTCCTTCCACAATGGATCGCAAGTGTACAGATCAAAATAATCACAGCAGTGTTATGGGTGGAGGTGGTGGTTCTCCTATTTCTAATGTTCACTCGTCACTCCTCAGTCCACAAACTGATATGTCAACTTCTTCTTCTTCCTCATCAGCCTCGTCCGCGGACAAGCAGTATTCATCCTGTGGACATTCTTCTATTTTTGGAGAATTACAGTCTGTTGTTTTTCATAGTCTGATCGCCTCCCTCGAAACATAGTAAGTAGCAACTAGTTCATAGCCAATCATGCGACCTACCTATTTCATCTACGTTGTAAAATGCGATTAGAAACCGCTGTTTTATTATTATATTATTATTATTATTAATTATTATTATTATTATAACCACGATGATTATAAGTACTTTTAAAAAAGTAGTTAATTGCATGTCACAATGCAAAACGCTATATATAAATAAATATATATACTATAAATATATATATCTGTAAGTATTTAAACCTACTTCCGTAGATATTAGTAATATTATATACCGCCCCACATTATAAATCTTGTCGTCATCATAACCATCGTACAATTCCCAACGAAATCCCAATTTTTACTATGTAGCGCTAAAACCATGCCACAAGAAATCCCTTTATAGTCTCTTGTCGCATTTTTACGTACTCTAAAATATAAGTATATTGTGTGTGCTATCTACTCATATTCAAAATAAACGTTTTTATTGTGAAGATTACTTATATAAATATATGTATAGCCGATGAATTTAAGTATGTAGAATCACGATCACATATATATTACGTTGAATGGAATTTTATAAATTATAATTATACCTATCTACATATATAAATATGGTTCTTACCGTGGCCGCTTCTCCGTTCATCCAATGATTTTCTCCACAAAATGTAAGCAAATTTCTTACTTACATAGGTGTTTAATTCGTTTCAAATTTCAAAAGGTTTTGAAATGGGAATCCACAATTATTACATACATATGATAACCTAGCTAGTGTATACTCTCGTCTAGGTTTGATACGTACTAATTTAGATGTATTCTATTATTAAACTAGTAAAAATTAAACTTATTATAATTATAAAGAAACGTAGATAATCAAGAGTTTGCATAAAAAAAATATATGTAAAAAAATCAATGTACATGGCAAGTTGTATATTTAGCAAGTATTTTGTCACATTATAATATATAAATCCATTTGTTATATTAGACATGCCATTTTATTGTAATTGGGTATGTAATATGTGGTAGGATGAATAACTAAAAGTATGGTAAAGACTTGAATCAATTTTCATTCTATAGCCACACACTAAATGTAGCCGTATATCTGGAATTTACCGAGGGTAAGAAAAATACAAAATATAAATGAAAATTCTACATAAAAACAGCAGTTTAGTTATGTATGTCTATAATATAACAGTTATATGTGTAGATCATATATCAGATATGATCAGTATATTATTTAATAAGATGTAACTGCCAAAAAAGGTATAAAACTGCTTTGTATAAAAGAAACAAACTACCAAAAAACAAAATATTAATGAATAATATAACTACATATACATAGCTGCTGTTATATAACATTAAAGCATCCTATCCTATTATTATATATTTAGAAAATCTATGCATTAAATTGTGAGTGTAATTACTACATACTTGGTAATTTATCTTTAAAGGTCTAATATATAAAACACTGTTGTCAAAAGATATACATAAACTTAGAAAAATAAAACAAAAACAAAAATTTATCCTAAATATTTACACATATTCCGTAAAAACTACCCTGGACTTCATATATAAGTATATAAATGGTCGACTAATCTGTAGGCGAATACCTTTACAGCTGAAATTCAAAACTTAGAAGCTGTAATTTACTTATACTAATACCAAAATGCTATATAGTCAAGTTCATATTTATGCACATATTTGTAGATCCCAAGCAATTTTGACTATTGTGCTTGAGTTCATTCTTGGACAGCTTAAATGAAACAAGTCTGACAAAGTGAAGTGACGCATCCAGAATTGTACGCAAGGGAAATACATTGTCGTGATGCTGAGCAGGAAGCAGGAAAGTTTCTAACAAAGAGCATTCACATATTATCATCACAATTCAATATAATATTAAACTTGCCTATTATAACCCTGAATGCATTGTTTTATTTTCCCATAGCAAGTAGATTCTCCACCTTGTAGAACAACAAGCATATTTGTAGTAGTGTAAAATATAATCTCTGTAAGCTATTATATAGGATAGGGTTCGACACAGAAACAGACACTTCACACGTGTACTGTCGAGTTGTACGAGCATCACCATTATGTGCTGTAGGAACTTCACCCTACCATATACATATTACAAATTTTGAAAAAAATATAATATCTAAAATATACATATTATTACTACCCAATTTATACATTATATGATAATCAAACATATACATACCTATGTAAATATATACCTAATTATGAATTTGTATGCTCTAATTATTTAGAGGTTCTCTCTCTTGAAATTTACCTAAAAATCTGTTTGCATTATCAATGTGTAGGTTGGTCAGGTTTAGAAGACTTGCCAGCGTTTTCACCTTTACTACACACCCAGTGTATGTACATACCATATAGCATTCATATGTATTTTGCAAATTCCGAGTAGATAATGTCAAAGCAGACTGTAGTTTATCGCCGACAACAAGCCATTTGATGGGATTCAAAACGTTGTGGCAGCGATGCATAAAACAAGTGAACGACGGCTTTTTTGTGGTATCACCATTTATATTTGTATAACCACTAATATTACAGTAGCTATATTATATACATATATATGACCTTTTTGGTACAAAAACACATGCCTGCTATTCCCAATATATTTTAGCTTTCCAAAAGCTTAGATTTCATGTATAGTGGTTTTCTTGTCTCTATATTTTTTTCAGCATTCCACATGTAATAAGCTTTACACTGCCACATGGACTCGCATGGAATTATTTTGCAATAAGACAATAAAATGGAGCTTGTTTGTGTTTAAATGTACCAAACATCAAATACTGATTATTTTTTATCCGGAGTATTTTTTAAGTGCTGAGCTTCGTATTTCCAATTTCTTTAATAATCTAAAACTACTTGTTGTCTGTGTGGAAGTTGGTGATTTGGAGAATGTGTTTACAAAAGTAAATCATAATCAGGGGTTATTACTACAAGGCATTGTAAGTTATTTTAAGCTATGCTCTCGAGTACCAGTGCATGGACAGCGCTGACATGAAACACGTTCTTTCGTTGCAATGCCAGGCATGCATGCACTATACTACACAGCTTTACCAACAACAACAGCAGGATCACACCAGTTTGGACTTGTAGAAGTTAATGTTGTTTAACGAACGACGAGTGCTGGTGACCATATCTGGATGTCCATTATTTTTTCCCCAGATAATCACTATCAGTTCGCGTTTAGGCATAATTCGTTTTTCTTGTTTTAATGTCACATAATACTAAATACAAGGGAAGGATTGACTACGTCATTGGTCGAGGAGACTGTAATCTAGCAGATAATAATCCGATTAAACGTTCATAGCTGCAGAAGATATTTTGTTTTAAATTGCTTCACTCAGACTTTGATAAAACTACTTTTCTTCTATATCCTCATCCAAATTCAACCCATATATTCAACTTTTTAAACAGATTTTGCTTGAACATTAATATAAATTTTAACTGAAGTTTCTCCATTAAAATGCATGCAAAGGAATATTCTGAATTAAAAAACATACTTGAAATACAAAAATTGACATATTAGGTTTTATTTAAAGGTTATGTAGATTCGATGTGCTATCATGGGCTATTTACATATAATAAATTTATATAAAATCGAAAATTGCAAGTTCAACAAAAGTAATAATATTAATGTTGCTAGCTATGGATGAATTGTACGTACACAACAGCAAAGAATTTAAAAGGCTTAATTGTCAATCATTCTATTCAAAATCCTTCTTTTGGAATTTATAACTTTCTTATATGACCCTTTGTTCCCAATGATTTACATGTCTTTGCTTTTATGGTGTCTCTAATGATTGCAGTACCAGACCCTTATAGTTAATGCAGCTTGTGAGGAAACTATATTATTGAAATACTAGATTCGGTCAGAAAAATAATGCATTAATATCCTAATAAGGTTAATACGTTTGTTACTTATTTTGTCGTCCTAATGGCGTGTTTTGTCTAGTTGTGATTTAATGGAACAGTATATATGTCCCAGTAATTGTAACGACTGAAATATGCCCTGTAAATGAATTCCTATTCTTTTAGATTCTCATAATTGCTTGCAATATGTCAAATTAGTTTGTTTTTCTTGGATTTGTTTTTTAAATCGAGTATTATTGATGGGTGACACACTTGTTAATTCGAAGGTGTCTATGTATGTAGAATTGAACAGCCCAAGATTTAGGGATTTATCGAATGCCATCCTATCACATACTAATACACTTATTACATCCTCCCTTGTGCTGATGAAATCAACCAAAATTTGTGGAATGTACATACGTTCTACTTACCATGCAAAGGATACATGCTTGCATACATACATTACATACAAAAATGTACTTCTTTCGCGTTGTTGGAAATGTGCATGTACGATCCCAGGAATTGGTTCATGTCCTCAGTACACATACACACGGTATGATTTACTGTGTTTATAAAGCTGGGCGAAGAACCACACACGTTGCAATTCTGTAGATAACTACCTACCTAATGCTTGAGAATATAATACACCCTCATCAGAATTCGTGTTAGTGAACTTTCTTGCTTTACTGTATAGTACATTCATTGTTTTCCGCAACTCATTCCCCATATCCGTGTGAGTGTGTGTGACTCTGTAGCATGCCTTATGTGCAAGCAATTTCATGTGAATGAGCGCTTATGACGTTTATTATATTACAAATTAAATGTATGTACATGTTTTAATCACTCGGTTGCAAGTTTCACTATTTCGTGCCTCTATTTTATTGATACTTACATGTGCTTACATATATGCTCATTATATCGTACCTTATCCGTAGATGCTCCTTATGCTAGCTCAATAGTTTTTGATGACTTGGTGAAAAGTTTTCATGCTAGAGAATGTTATTGCGTATGTATTTTAAGTAAAGTTAGGTAACATTATATTTATTTTGCAAGATGTGATTATTAACCCAATCCGATTTTAAATATTCGTACTTTATGCCTATGGAATGATTCGGATGATGTTGTGCATTTCATCTTTACTATATATTCTTCGTATAAATAGACACTTGAAATCTAGTTCCGGTTAATTTGCTTATACGATTTTACCTTCTTACTGTCGACTTTTCTACGTTTAAATTAAGTCTCATATAAGGCGAGCTGGCAAGCAATCGTATCTTGATGTCAATTAGATTAGAATTTACATTGTACATCCCATCCCTGTATAGACATGCTAAATTGTGAGCCAATGACAAAGTAATGCTTTTACACATATACATACAAACAAGGATATCATAATATAAAATCATATTTCAGCGCATCTCAATACTATAGGTATACTCCTTTGAATGTACTTATGCATATATATGTCGTTACTTCAAAATTATTCAGGTTTGGATATTACTAGCCATCTCTGCGTTCTGTGAAGGCTGCTGCTGGTGAATTTATCACGTAACCGCGTGCAGCATCCTATAAACCAATTAAGTGAAGTTATTGCCTCAATTACAAGAACCACATAAATTGTGTGCATAACCAATTTTTATAGTTATCGAGATATATGTACTTTACCTACAAAAATTAACTAAATATTAACCCCATTGAATTTTATTATAGTTACACTTAACAGTATACTTTCTGTATTACTATGTTTTAATTTTTTTAATGTATTTATAAACCGCCATAAATAATTCATTCCAACTCTAGGAATGTTACGTTTGAAACTGAACAAAAATTCGTAATTATTCACAAATTTTAGAATCACTACAAAGGTTATAGCCAGAAGCGAATGTTTCTAATCTTTTTCTATACTCATACTTTGTACACATACTTTATGAACATTTCCAAATTGGTTTGACATAAAAATTGAAAACAATTTATAAACTTAAGACAATTAAACTTGAACCGTGCTAAACTAAATCTGGCCATAAAAACCTATAAATAATAAGAAACGAAAGGTAATTAAATTTTGTTTGTACCGGTTGATTCAATAGTATTTGTCTAATCCAAAGTCATGCCATCAAAGTAACAATAGAGTATTAAGTGGTAGTAGAGTAGTGAGCATCGATTGAACAATGATACTTATTTGATAAGTAAGCGAGATTAAGAAAGGAGGTTGAAATATCCTTAACATTATTGTATGTAATATAGTGTGACTCCGCATCCAAATGTGATCAAATTACATGCAAAATGTCATCTCTACCGTTTATATATTTACGTTGTTGTATTTGTATTTTTAAGCAGAGTACTAACACTTATACATAAGTTACGTAGTCTAGTTTGTATTTGTATAGATTTTAGTGTTAAGAATCTAATAATTTTATTAACCATATATAATTATATACATATATATGATGACACATCAAAGACAAGAGAAATGGCTTGAAAATATTTATGTATGTATACTGTACAAGTTTTGATTCGAGCAAACTATATTAATTATGTAAATATTGTGTATGCGTAGAACTAATGATGTACAAGCGCCACTATACTATATTCCCCTACATGGAACCCTACCACGTAAGGAACCAAAAAACTCACCCGAATCGTCATATTAATATAGAAGAGTAATATTATAATAGTATTATTGAAATTTCGCAATGAGAGAGCAAAATGCAAATGTTGATTTGTTGTTTTAATGAACTAAGAGATTTAAGTCGATTTTAGTACTTGTCAATTCATATTTTGTTTCTATATATATTGCATAAATCAGAACTTGATGCTTCTGGAAATCTAAATTGTTTGTTATGTATTTTGTACTTCATTCCTTGGCATCCTCCATATTACATAATGATACAGTGCTTGTAACAAAAATATTTAATCCGGAATGCACATTATACTATGTGTTCCTAAGCATATACAAAGCAGGTCATACTTTGGAAACTTTAAGGAATAATACAGCGCAGCTCATCAGCCCAAAGGATCCTATAAATATGAATAGAACGCATATTGGTCCACTGTCCATAATGCATTGTAAAACAGCCCACCCAATTTACGTAATCTTGTAAGGACATTTAAAGCGTTTCGCACAACAAACCAAAAAAAACATGTTACCTAGTGAGCCCGTTTCTTTTCCTTGTTTATCAGATTATCGAATGCAGTAGTAACCTTGGGAAGCAGATGCACCGATGAGTGCTAGTATAGCACACTACACACATAATATTTCAACTACAACAATGCATAAAGTATGTTTCATAAAGCCGGCTATACACTCTGTACGAAAAAGTTTTAAAAAAATTGCGTTCTTGTAGTTCCAATAAGCATGAACTTGGCAGGAAAAATGTTCAGTAAGAGTAAAGCAATGAAATATTCTTTACAGATTTCATTTGGCTGTTAAATATTGAAAGATCCTTACTGTAGAGTTCCGAGTTATCTGGGCATGGAATAACACATATGGTGGTTATGTTTTGTATGCAGCAGTTTTTTTCCTTGTCATCCAAAATGTATAGCATTGATTTACGTCATCGACTAAAATTTCCTTTGGCCTACAATGTTTTACTAATCGTAAGACGTAGAAACGATATATTTTAACCAGCACGTTTAAGGTGTAGTATAAGTCACCATCAACTGGAACCGGCCGGACTGATTCACCATTATTCATAACAATTTGTATGAACATACTCCATAGATACTACAACTCTTATACACCAAAACTTTTTGAATACCTTGTAAAAAACGCACGACTGGTGGGATATTCCTCCGTCAAATTTCCTCTTCGCATGAAAACTCTTCTAGAATCAACTAATGGTTTTACCGCAAGAACGTCATACATGTAAGTAGTCATACTTTTGGTATTTTGCATAATTCGTAAATTAGTCGTTTAATAAGTTAAGTAATTAGTCCTATGGTGTCTCAAAATTATAATTTCACAATAGCATTAACATCAACAGCATAGATTTTGATTTCAAAGTAAACGACAATAATGTCATTAACGATTTTAATTTTCCCGGTGTAGGCTTCATCTATTTGTTTGCTAGAAATAAACAGCTGCATTCGCATGCTCTTATTAGTACTTTATAAGGAATATGTACTTATATTTGATTTTGGTTGACTTCAATTTTCTATCCAATGTAATCGCGATCATCAAAAACAGTTGGAAGCTTATGCTTTCAAGGCAGAGACTGATAACAGAGAAGAGAATAATAGCTAGCGCTCGTCCTTGCTTTCGTAAATATACATGAATTGCTCCAGGGACTTTGTGACTTGTGTTATATTAGAATAGACTGCACCGCAAAGCTCAAAATTATTGATTGGTTGTTTCATTACATCATAATTTGTACAACTTTTGGCGTTTTGGTACTTCAACACAGGGATATTTGTTATGTTATGATCTTAATTTTGACTATGGCGTGTGTTATGTTTACTTAAAATACATATAATACATAGGTCGCTTTAAAATGTGCATACATAATTTGACATTAAAATGCAGCTGTTTTTTATACTGTTCCTTCCTCCTCCTCCTGTAAATTCTGGTTTCCTGTTTCTTGGCAATTTGATATTAATGCTTGATAAATTCAGCTCAAGGTTCCATTATAGTGAGTATCCATGTAAATTATGTTGACAAAAAGTGTTGGCATTTGTCATTAAGCCTGTGTATGCAAGTTTCTAAGCTGACGATTTAATGGTGAATTCCATCTCTATATGCTCTTCTGTGACTTGGTGAGTGTAGTATATGCAAGGGAATCCTTCAGATTTGCTCAGTCTCTTCACTTTGACAACATCGTTCTCAGGTCTCTCTCTCTCTCTGTTCGGTATTCGAGGCAGAGCTTTGTGGAAAAGAAATATTGAGCTATTGAGCAGCCACATGGGAAGAACCCCTGTGTGAGAAGCTGCCAAACCCTAACCTCATGTAAATATAAATACTTACAGAGTTGAATGCAGCGAGGATTTTCTTTCTCCTACCTACTCATATATATACTATACACTATGCTGTATATTACCGTTCAAATTACATACATATAAACAACCCTACGATATAGAATTACACTCTAGGACAGTCATTATCGAAGCTGCTGCTACACATTTCCGTATAGTGTTTTCTATCATAATTCATATACATGCTGCTTAATATGTTCATATGGCAAGAAGAGCATAAAGGCGTTGCAATAACTTATCCTAAAAGAAACGTGTAATTCTGAGTTACAAGCAACGTGACGTACAGATTTACGAATCTTCAGCTTTTTTCCTCGTATCAGCCGTGCCGTCAGATATGCATGTAGATACTCACACACTTACTATGACGTAGTACAAACTATCTGCACGTAAGCATTATTGTTTGTTGTGCTCTACCATAAGAGGAATAAAATGTTTCCTGTACTTCGGCTAAGTTTATTATGTGCTCTTCTTCCCAAAAACATTTTTTCAAAATTTATAGTCATTCATTTACTTGAGAGACAGCATTATTATGTTAAGCCATCATCGTCTTTAGCAAGACATGAATATTTCGGCATTTGTAATCACCTGAAAGTATAACTAAAGGATAGTATACTTATACATATTATGCGTACATTCCTGTATACTGTATTATCACATCTGCATTCAAGTTTTGATCGAGTTTCACTTGCATAAATTGATGCCAAGAAGGACGTGTGTAAATGAATTAATCTTCAAGGCTGAAAAGAGTTTATTTAAGCCACTCCTCATTATATAATGTTGGGAGATTGAGGTTCTGTAACCAGAAATCAATTATTTATTTCAGCTTTAATTTCTGTGTTCATATTGTATGCAAGAGTTATGGATTCTACTTTAATTTCTATTCATGTGGTTGTTTAGTTTTATTTGATTTGACACCTTGAATTCAGGCAAGTGGTTAATATAAATCTCAAATATGTATAATGGCATTAATACTCAAATCGTTAGTATCATAAACCATTTTCTATACTTAAATCTATCATTAAGTATCAATAACCAAAAGCTTAAGCGTATAACATAGTTATTCGACAAATTCTATGAACATGAGTCAAGTTTATATAGATAGTAATAATGGTTGTGTATAATCCATACCTACATAATAGACAACACAGAAGTATTTTCCAGCCATCTACACCGCAGTTCCGAGCTTGCATGTAGTTTGCCTTTGTAATTGGGCTACTAGAGCAGAGCTCTCTGAAACTAGATCACTCGTTGTAGTCACACAGTAAATTAGGAAATTGTATATCCATTATAGCACGAAGCTTTCTGGAATACGGAATAACATCATTATGTAGGATCGATAACTGTGTTTTTCAGTTATATGATACGTCTGTACGTAGGCGTGAATGCAGTCAAATCTTCGGAGAATTCCCTCGTTGTTGAAAGTGTTAAATTCACTTGTTTTTCCGCAAAAGTGGGAAAATGTCCAGTATAATTTTGAAAATTTGTATTTTTATGCATTGGATTTTTGCGAATGAATTCAGGAGTGTAGAAACATTTGTAATTATTACGAGGTTGAAAAACTTTGATAAATCAAGGTTTTTCAACCTCGTAATAGTATCGCAGTAATATAAATCTCGTAGTATTATTTTATATTTCTGGTATTAATCACGGTATATACGCCGTTACTCCATGTATCCCTCCCGTAGTTGAATGAAATATAGTAGGAGATTCTCTTTGTTTTTAGAAAACTTATTATTCACGTTAGTTACATATGTGTAACTACTGATTCAGTGGTTAGATAAACATACAAGTTATTATCGTCCAAGCCGTGGCTCTAAAGCTTGAAAAAGAGTACGCTTAATATTTTTGCAAGCAATAGCGTAGTATCGTAGACGGAAATGCAAACGCCAGCAGCAAAACTAACTGTTGTGTGTGTCTGTTTCCTATGACGTTGCTTCCGAGTCAATTTTTCGTACCTGTACATCTACTTATAGCTAGCAAAGGAATAAGATTTTAGTGTGTGTGGGAAATTTCATAACTACCTATGTACACTTAATTACTTACGTATATAGGCGAAGGTCTGTACTAAATGATTCAAGTTACTATATATGAATCATTCATGCATGGGTTTGCTTTCAATGTTTGATCTTTTAACGTACAGATACATACACACAGGTGATGGCTGGAGAAGAGGCTTGCAATAACTTGCCGACCTTGCTTGATTTCCTTGACTGCATTCAAGTGATTATAGACGGAAGTTTTATAGCTAATGAGCTTTCACATGCAGCAGATAGATATGTCAATTTAAGATTGTTGCATTCGATTTTGTTATGCTAAATGGATTACTTGAGATATAGTATTGATCCCTTATATCGTTGATATTTCAAGAATTTATTAAATGTGTATAAATAGTAAAAATCTAATTTACTCAGGTATACATATCCTATTACATGCAGCTTTGATACACTCATAAAATCAGCGATTATGGCACTTAAATACTAAATTTAAGTTTGCAGCTGTTTACAATTGTGAATGAACTTCTGAATAAAATCTCTAGATTTAAAGGCTCAAGCAACAGCATGGCTGCTTCACGTACCTTCAACAACTATTGTTTACTGTACAAATGTAAAAAGTAGAATAAGTATACACAAGGGTTTGTGACGCTGCAAGAATATTTATAAGCTACGGCATATGCAATGCATTTGACAGCAATTTCAATACGTAAGCAGCACGCATTGCGCGGAGTACACACAGCAATTGTATTAACTATGAAGCACTTCAAGCTTTCAGTTGTTGTTGTATGTACACGAAAAAGGAAAAATACAAGCAAAAAATATGCAGCAAAAGCTACCGAGAATGAGAAACAATGAAGAAGAAGAGGCCTGGAGCGTAAAACCGGATTCGTATTCAGAATAGTGAAGACTAGGAATGTGATAGATATAGAGATGGATATTATGCAAGATTTTCGTATAGATGAACAAGGTGAGTATCTGTCGCATGGAGTCAAAACTAAAATATGATTAATTTCATTCCATCCGCACCTGAAATTCATATATTTGCTAATGTACATATTATCAAAATTATCTTTATTATTAGTAACTCAATCATATAGTTCTATTGCAAATTGCAGATTATCTTGCTTTACCTTCAAAGAAACTATGTACATACAGTTTCCAACAAGCTAGATATATTTATAAATATAGGAGAAAAGAAGTTGAATAAAAGTCATGCATGTGTAGTTTACAGAAACAGCGAATACGACTCCACACATTCAAGCACAATGCAAGTTTTTATCTATATAGCCGTCGACAAAGTATTAGCATGCACACGCACTTGTACATGAAAGACAGAATCCCCTCAAGGTATATCCACATGGTCGAAAAGGTATGCCAAAAGCCAGTGTTGCGTAGACCACAGAGTTTTTGGGTGGAAGATTTTTTCTTGTATCCTCATTCCCGAAAATATGAAATATAGGTATAACTATAGAGTATATTTAGTACGTATAAGAGTAAAAAATACCGTGCAAAACTGTCCTCATTTCTCCGAATCGTGAGTGCAATAATATTAAACTCAATCTATTACTTTTCCATTCTTAGACATTACCATAATATAATATTTCTCTGATATACGTATGGACAGCATAGTATTTTTCCAGACGTCTGTATAATAAAGAGTCTATAATGTACAGCTCATGTGTATATATACTTATATATAATCGCATTAAAACTTTGTACTGCATTTACTAACTGTGGTATGTTTCTACAGCGTGAGAGCTGTGTTATCACACGAACCTGTCCATATATAGTATGTGTAGATACTTATAAATAAAAAACTAGAACACCAAAATTGCGTCTATGCTTCTGTGATTCCTAAATTATTATCCCTTATAATTGTACTTTGTAATTACTGTTGACCAAATAACTTTCACTTTTTTTACAAATTAATTGTCTGCTTGTTACTGCTGTTGTTGTCACATAAATTTTGACTTAATTTTATACTCCTACTGTTATCCAGGCTACACATAATGAATTTTGATCCTTACGCAGCCATTATGGAACGTGCGAGAACATTGTTGATACCTTTCTAAGCGTGACAATGAGTTGCTGAATCAATGCAAAGTTATATGAGTTTGGAGGTGTAACCTGGCTAGTTAATTTGTCTTAACTGTATAACATATGTACAAGAGGTAGTTTGCCTGTGCGATGCAGTAAAGTACCATAAAACTAGTTCAACCAAACGCTATAGTGTAATGAATTGAAGGCTTAAATCGGTTTGGCGGATTTGCTCCTTTTATTAAATTACACATTATACACAGCAAATAGTTAAGAATTTATGCTTGCCAAGATTTTAAGACCTTGTAAGGTTAATCATGTATGGGAGATGGATTGATCAGAGAATTTTCTTCGCTTCAAAATGATGTATAGTGAGAAGAGGTTTTGTCCATATCGAGCTCATATATAAAGTATACACTATTTAAATACGAGTTCAAGCTCCGATGGTGCCGTGTGGTTCAACTGAGAGTCAGGGAGCGAGGGTGTAGAAGTTTGTGAGTCCTATGTACAGAGTGCCGAAAGTTACCATAACCATGTGCTTATATACTACCAGTACCCATAAACATTACGGCATATAAAGTATACTTTCAACCAGCTCACAAGTTATAGTGCATAAATGGAGAGAAGGAAAGGTTCAAAGTGTTCAAACTCTGTGGACTGTGCGAGCACTCATTTAAATTCAACAACACTGGTTGAAGAAGAAATGTAAGTGTGGAGAGAGAGAGAGCAAAACTAGACTAGACTTTAGCACGGATGAACACACAGAATCGTGTATACATAATGAACAAAGTCTTTTTGACGTGGAATTCTCAGTAGAGTCTATATGTTAAAGAATGTCTAATAAATATAGATCCCTTGCTTAACATATCTTTCGTCTTATGTAGGGAGCTACAGTTTATGGTATATCACTTGAATAGAAAGACTTTTTGAGTCTTGCGCTGCTGCTTGCACTCGAGTGTGTATTTAAACTTCTATTACTAGGATTCTCAACACAGGACACTATGTTGTTGTGTGAGTGCACTGTGGGCACAAGTATGGAATCGTAATGTTAGCTATGCAGCTTGCGAGTACGATACCATTTTACACAGGACTCTGTGCTCTGTTGGCCTAATGTTCCTGGCTTACTCGTGTACAGTTACTCTTGTGTGTGTTGGTTCAACGGCAGTTGTGTGAGAGTTATTCATTTTGAGTAGTAGGATCTGGTTCATGCATGCATATATACACTAGAAATGTTGACAGTACCTTGAAATATATTTTATGTAGATACCCTTTCCATGCAGGACTGCTTCTTATGTGTGTGTACGTTGTTTCGTCATGCTGAATGAAGTCCAACTCACACAAGTATGATAGTCATGGTTTAACTTGCAATGCTTGTGGTAGTAGTGGACAGGTTGGTGCAACTATATAGTAAAGACCTACGGGAATACGTAAGAAGTGTTCGAACCCAATTGATGCAAAGTTAGCCTGTAATTCTGTCGTAGGTAATATGTATACAGGGAAGCCACCCCAAACCCAAAAGTGATTGTTATTAAAGATCCCTTGATTTCTCAAGTTTTCTTCCTTTTAAAACCCCAATTTCTGTCTGCATTAATAATAATATCTTTCCATGTTGCAACAGTGGAAAAACACTGTCGAGGAAAATTGCTGTCAGCAGCTGCAGCCCATTTAAGCATGCACTTGTCAACGATTAAATCAATAATGTACACGCCGGTGTAAGATGAAGGAATCATGGATATGAAGTCGAATAAGCTACATTATAAATTAAATAATATTATATGTACTAATCAAAAATGCAGTGATTTTTATGCAAATTCTTTTCTTGTAAAATCATCTCGTAGCTATCCTTTTGTTACAACTTGTATGAGTAATTCAATAAAACGATGCATTTATCCTCAAAACATCCAGTTTACTTGGCATACTAAAATTAGGCATTTGACCGACCGCCACTGTGTATAACTACACTGTCCTTCTTTATTCACCTTGTTTCACACCGTAATTACAAGGCCGATGCTACCCACTACTAGGAAAATGTCCTGACGAAGTGTCCTGCATTGTGTTACCTGCTGACTGCTTACTGCTGACGTTTGGTCATGAATTGTGGGTATTGTAAAAGAAGGTCCAAAATTCTATGCTAAGATCGATCTGCATGGGCTTCTGCATTGGGATTTACAACCACAAGTCTCGCCACTATGGGGTAGTGCCTATATAGTTAGTGATAATGTGTTATCCTCTTTGCTCCTTTTCCAGCACTTTACGACTTCATGATGTATGTATTCACGTTTTATACTTAGTGGCAATGGCAACTCATATAACTATGTACTGTACCTAGAAATTTTGTTCTTTGATGAACGAGGGATGAGGAAAACTAGAACGTTCATTTTAAAATCCCAATCTTGAGATATTTTAAAAGACTTTGTTGAGGTACAAACTGGATTTTAAGACTGCAAATAAACTGCGCTAAGCTCGTTTTGGTTAAATCCAAAAGTGATTCTTGCCTCACTGAGTTGGCAGTTGTATACCTATATGTATTTCCATCTCGTTTAATATACAGCGTGGGGGACTTGACTGAAATCGGATTAGTTCGTCGTACAGTTTATAAAATATAACTTTTGCCCAAAGAAGAACTTTACAGGCTCTCTAACACCGTATGTCCTTTTCCCTGGTTGTTTATGCATAGTTATGTACATCCATTTCGAGGAGGTTTGCGACCTC
Organism: Lipothrix lubbocki; assembly: GCA_034696945.1. Taxonomy (NCBI): domain Eukaryota; kingdom Metazoa; phylum Arthropoda; class Collembola; order Symphypleona; family Sminthuridae; genus Lipothrix; species Lipothrix lubbocki. Next base: position 108,240 of record JAQGAK010000223.1, read on the forward strand.
GTATTCATGCACGTAAACTGTGTAATGCACTGAGAAGCAAATAAAATGGAAGTGCGTTCGTACGTAATTTAGTTCCCCGCTCTTTGGAAAGAAATATATCACGGTAACAGTGAGAGGAAACAATGATTGATCGTAATTTACCTTGAAACGCATGTGAACAAATTAAATGACATACCATGTCTCACATTTTATGTGATAGATCATGTACACATACATGTGAGGGGCTTTGGAATCGGATTGAATGAGAGAGCAGAAGTGTTATATAGTGAATGAAATTGAGACAGGTTAAAAAAGTGGATTTTCACAGAAAAAGAGGACAACTGGGATGGCAGGACGTTGTAGCAGTTATAATAAGAGCGTAAGTGAGAGAGAAAGAAATCCTGGTGAAGGGACGACTGATATTTGGGAAAATCGATTTATTGGCAAGACAAGGAAGGAACACCCATAATATGCCAGCTTGATGCCTTTGTTTCCCATAACAATTCCGCCTTTCACCCCTCCTTTTGATGCTCATGGCTGATGTTCAACTTGTCTTCGGGAACACAACACAAGTATGTATACGCGTTGGATAGAGCTTTCATGCATCCATTCCTTCAAGTTTCACTTCTGTTCTTTTATTCTAGTAGGAGTGCATACCATGAATCTGTATACTCTGTGAGTATGCTACTCTAATTTTTTGTAGTGCTTTAAGAATCTTTTTTCCTGTATAGTTCACAATCAACTTGCTACCTATGTTTTCCTTTTTAATACTACAAGGAAAGCTTGTCTTAGCTGATGAAAGGATTAGACGAAACGAGTGTCTTATTTATATGTTATGACTATTTGAGAGAACAAAAAGATTCAGTCATTTCAGCTTGTTTGTTGTGGATGAGCAGTGCGAAAAATTGAGATTGGTTGTGAGTGTGTAAATTATAGGGGCTTGGGTTTGCAGGATAGAATCTTGATTTTATGCAATTACCATGATATGATGAATGGTTGTAATGAATTTGAATCAACGAATGTTGAATGTGCAATGAATGCAACATGAATCTAGTTTGTATAAACGCATTTAAAATGATGGTATCCATATATCATAATTATTCGACTGAATCGTGCTAATTCATCTCAAATTTGGTTTTTATTTTTACATATATCTACTACAGTTACGGTATACTGTATTTTTAATTGTACTTGGTAAATACACTAACAATCTTCCAGTTGTCAAAATACGCAAACTGTAACTCAATATCTGTGCACGAGAGAATGCAGAGACACTATGTTGTAACCTTGATTAAATTGAAACAATTCCAAGTTGTAGAATGTTTGTGTGTATCCATGCTCTGCTAAGATGGATTAGGAATAAGTGCCACGGCGTACAACCATAACATCATAAGCATATAGCTTTTTATCCTCTCAAGGTATTGCCCATTCATAGTAGCCTACTGACGTTACACCTGATGATGGAAGACATCATATAGTAATGTCACTGTCAAATACATAAGCTAGCAGCAGCTGATTGCCTCCGTGTGTGAAGGTTATATATTTATATGCGCGTATAATCACCAGCAGATTTCATCCCTTATGTGTGTTTATAAATTTGGCAACAGCCCTGCCAATGTGCCGCATAAGTGATTACTCCTGCTTTGTGGTGTGCATAATGTATCTATGTACATATGCATTTATGTATAGTATAGCTATCAAAGATAAAATAATTTCTTACCTCACCTGATAACTCTACTTATGCTTGAATAACATTGCGATTAGAGTTTTAGTTGAAATTTTATCTGTGAATATATGTGTAATTTAATGCATATGGCTTGTGGTAGTATTGGCTCTCGGTATAATAAACTGGATGGGAACTTGCTCCTCCTAGTTTAAAGTTGTATTGTAATGCTTAATATGTATTGTGAGTACATATGTAGGTATTAGGTTCAACTACAGGTAACCTGCAGTGAAAACTCACAAATATGGGATATGCCCATGTTGAGTAAAATAACGTGTTCTCTTACTTAATAATAATATTTCCAGCACAAACAATTATTCTCCCTATGTTTGTTATAGCAATGTTCATCATCTCTATACTTGACGGACAATGCTTATTAATGTGCATTGAAGCTGAAGGATTACATTGGATTAAACCTGTAGATATAATGTTAGATAACATAGTTCTTGTTCATTCACTACCCTAATTACTGAATCGTAATCCGGTAGGCTGCTTTTACTTGCTTGGCACATAAAATCTAACTTGAAATCATGTAATATGTAGAAAAACTAATTGTAAGTCAGTAGAAGAATCAATAATATAGCCTTTCCGTATTCAAACTTTTGTTTATTTGAAAACTAAATGTTAATAACTTAGCCTGATGAAGAATGACGGTGTTGTTCGAAGGCTCGCTCCTTAAATAGATAATGATGTTTACTGAGAGCCACGTAAGCCAAAATAAAAAAATTAATATTTACAAGTTAATGTATTATATTTCATTCCTCTTAAAAAAATCAGTATGAAACCACAATAAAAATTAAAACCTTTTCGCATGAAAAATTTCCCAAGTTGTTAAATATTTGCATTGACTGACTATGCAAAGTGAATGCTTGTATGTAAGTATTTTGAATGTTTAAAGCTCATCATTCCTTATGAATTTGCGATCAAATTTAATAAAAAGAGTTTCTCAATTATTGTAACTAATACGCTTTCAGGGTTTCTGCAACTGTTGGTCAAATTGCTGTAGTCGCAATTGTGCATTCAAACAAGTATAATTATACGTATATACATAATTCGGGCATAAAAGATCGATGTAGACTTTTACATATTCAAAAAATTTTACACTCCCATATACACGTACATTCGTATTTCTACATCAAGATACTCTCGTGACTTAAACAGTTCGAACAAAAGCTTTTAAAGCTATAAACGAGTTGTAGTCAGCAAGATAGATCTTCTGCCGTATTGGAATCCATGTAGATGCAAAAAATACATTGACTTCAAGTAGCTCTCAATTCGTGCATCCTGTCACACATACCACAGCTCCAACATGTACACTCTGTACACACAGACCCTTCCAATGAATGACAGCTTCAGCATTGTATTTGCTGCTCTCACAAGTAATCCTGTGTTATGTTATAATTCACGTTGAATATTCTACACGCTTTCATATACACACGTACATAAGCCTTACTTATACGATGATATCATTCTGAATAATGCTGCTATCATGCAAGTGTAGTGATGCCTGGGGATACACATTGTAGTATAGAAATAATGGTGAAATAATGGTTGCAACGGCAGAATAACTGCTTTTCTACTTTTTTCTCAACTCCTCTTTATTTATACGTAAGTGTTAGTGTGGACATATGCAAAAGGACCCCACTGATACTGCTTTAGATTCTTGCTAAACCTGTGCAAGCAAGGTGCTTTTGAATGCATGTACACACAAGTGACAGCAAGTTGTCCATTTAGCAATTTAAAGAATAGTATGTGTTATAACACAGTATCAGACACATGTAAAATTGTCACGATAATAATTATTTTTATTCTATTTAAACCCAACACCTCGCACGTATGAACTGGGAGGTTGACTTATGCACATGTACGTACGTCTACCCGCATACTGCAAACGGAGTGTTTTTAGCCACATTGACTCACTGTTATCTGTAAGCACGACGACTGAGTGAGTTAAATGTAAACAATTCGTTGTTATACATTGAATATAGACACTTGTAATTTTGCAGTCGTACTGCTGGGCGTAGTAATGAATTTAAATATCTTACCGCAGCCAAACAAAGTAAGTATAGGTAACATTTAATTTTTCAAATGCAAACTATAAAGCATGAATTCTCATACATCGCTCCTGATTGCTGATGATATTGTAGATTACTACTGGATATTGACTTTTTATTATCAGTTAATTCAAGATACACATATATCTATACTTCAGCCTCAGACAAAGTGCACTTGTACATACTTATATCTACATTAAAAAACTATTTTGTAGGTACTGAATCAACGCTTACGTCAAGCTTCCCTATTTATCATGGTAAATTTCTTCTTCTGGTTCTACTCCGATTACTCATATTCTACTATATCTTACGATGTTGCGCAAGCTTATTTACTTTTCGGATACGGTCAATAATAAGAGTTATGTAGATATTCGAATAAATTATGTGACTTATGTGTAAGCTCTGAAATGCAACTTCTTCGCTCCAATGTTTTTCTGATTCTTTATTTGGTCTAGAAGTCTACCTAAGTAAGTTCTTATGCTAAATGTTATGAAATAACAATGGTAGAAATTGTTATGTATCATATAAATGTTTTCTGGGTTTTTAAACAGCAGAAAGAATCTTTTTACGTTGAAATTGTCTTCTTCATATTAATGTGAAATGTTTTGTTATGTAATAATTCAACAATACTTACAGTGCAATCTACAATAGAAATTATATTATTATTAGAGCCGAACTGTTTACTGTATACGGGTGAGCAATGAGTACTATTATATGCAAATGTGCACTCTTTTGTGTGAAAATGGTTAGCATTGTACTTATATGAGCATTTTAGCTGTTGTGTAGAATTTATTTATGTATTAATACGAAGCAGAAAGTGTGATAGAACGCC